>BRYE01000015.1:3292631-3295283 GCA_030159115.1 Actinidia arguta var. hypoleuca | reverse complement strand
ATTATTTTATTCTCTTACAATTGCCCTTCAGCTCGCATGAGCTAGGTCGTTAGTTGTAGAGGTTATGTGAGTTGGTTGCTAGTGAATTTTAGCATGGGGTAAGCTTAAGCGACCGGGCTCATCAATGCCTGCATGTTGTCCCTTCACTGTCCTTTGATTATCCTTTCACTGTCCTGTAGTGCCACACGTCAGTGTCTACTTTGCCCCAAAGCTCGGTTAGGGCACAGATGCCGAAGTAGTGTACTTACCCTTTGACGTTGTTTGGCTGGAAAAATGCCCCTTAAGCCTTCCTATAAATAGGCGACCTTCTCCCAGACCACTATTCACCCACCCCGAGATGTAAAGTGTCTTACTACAATTTAAGGGGATTGGTCCTGTTTTTTTAATATTTGTAAATATATAAGAAGTCTTTCTTTCCTTAGCTCGACTTTCCTCTCTTTCCATCTTAGCATATTTTTGCCCTTCTTTTGCATATCGAATACTTTATGTCATCCTTAACTCGGTGCTCAGGCAGTTCGAAAACCAAGTCGTGCACATGGCTTAGCGAAAATATGTTTTTGCATGCCATACTGTAGAGACTGCTTTTCTTGAGACTTGTCTTGCAAATGATTTGAATATTCCTGCGTTTGGTACTCAGGCAGCTTGAAGACCAAGTCATGCACTTGTCTTAGCTAATATCTATTGTTTGCATGCCATAGCATATATGGCTTTTCTTTAGACTTGTCTTATGAATATTTTGGACATCTCAAGCTCATGTTTGAGCAGGTTGGCAAATTGTCTCGCACTTGCTTTAGTACATTTGAAGCTCGTGCTTGAGCAAGTCGGTGAATAGTCTTTCACTTGCGTTAGGATATCTCAAGCTCATGCTTGAGCAGTAAGGCGAGGATCACATCTCAATTTAAATTTATGCGTAGGAAAAATTTGTAATTAGAAAAAATTTCGAAAGTAGGGTTTTGGCATCAAAGTATGGAACTCCATAAAGCAATTATAAACACATTTCTCCAAACTTATAACTCATGGTACAGAGAGAAATTATATATGTTTCAATGCTAGCATTCCCTCGACAAGCTGCACCTCTCTCATGGTTGTCTTGGTGCTCATCGTGACAAGGTAGCACTATTTGGCCTCCACTTGGTCTCCATGAAAAGCTTCCTCAGTGGCAAATTTGTTAACCTAGTGTAGCGTGGAGGCAATGCCCTTCACTTTGTGTAGCCAATCTTCGTCGACGATTGTGTTATAGGGGGAGGGGATATCAACAACCACAAACTCAGTCTCCAGCGCTTGGGAGCTAGCTTGAACTTTGAGTGTTACAATTTCCAATGGCAAGTGAGCTTGAGATCAAACTTGACTAACAGAGCTTGGGTCAACTTTAGATTAGCCTGAGATAATTAAGTTATTTATAAAGGTCATAATACATCACCTCAACCGAACTGCCAAAGTCCACTAGGATTCGTTTGACATCGTAACCATGGACCTGAAGTTGGATGACCAGGGAATCGTTGTTAGGATGCTGAAAGATCTACCTTGATAAATTGATGCAGACTGGCTTAAATAAGCCCTGCGTCGGCTTTCTTGTCATTCGTTGGACCAAGAATGCCTTGTGCATTTTTTTGACGATGCAGATATCCCTTTGGATCCTATTCTCAATATCGGGGTGATTTGGAACCCCAATCATGTGGATAGACCTGATGGGTAGGTCTTCTTCGAAGCATCATCAATTTCATCCCTACATCGGTCAAACCTAGATTTAGGTTTGACCTTGACATCCTTTACCTTAGTTTTTTCCTGATCAACGACCAATCTCAGGTGCCCATCCTAAACAAGCTGATCCAAGAAAATCTTCAGGGCTTTGCAGTTTTTTGTTTTGTGTCATTTTTCCTCGTGGAAGGTAGATTATCACTGTTGATTGTGTTTCTTTGGATCTCCACCCATGGGGAGTGGCTTTCTATAGTATTCCTAAATTCTAGTGAAGTGCTTGTAGATTGGTTATTTGAAAACCACTTTGATTCCTTATCTCACCTGTCATTCACGGTCCTTTGTGCCTTCCCTACGTCTCTTGAACATGCCATCTCCTAGGGAGGATGTTCCCGAAGCTCGTTTCGCTTGTCTTATGTCATCCTCTAGCTGAGAAAACATCTTCACTCGCGTTAAGAGATCTCAGAGGTCGACTAGAAAGTTGAACGTCAAGTCATTCCATAGTTTCTCATTGGGAGTTAGCCTGAGCTTGTAACTGACCACAGCAAGCTCTTTTTAACACTTTTCAATTTTATTGAACAACTCCCAATATCTCTTGCTATAATTGCAGAGTGTCTCATTCTTGCCTTTCGGTGCCTTGGTGTTGATAACAAACTGAGCCACTCAAAAAGTTAGAGGAAGCTCCTGATGGACCCTAGTGGGAGCTTCTCGAACCATTTTAGCCCCGAGGTCACCCAGGCATTATGGTAACATCATGCACATGAGTGCGTCAAGGTAATTCCAAAGTGCCATCATCTACCAAAAAGTGACTGACGTGTGATCTCGGGTTTGATTTTACATCATACATGTTGAATTTTGGAGGGTTGAACTTCTTCGGAGGTTCCATTCTTCGAAGAACTTCTTCAGAAGGAATTACTCCTTTAATGTGGATCTATTGGTCCTGGCTTCGGACCTTGT
>BRYE01000015.1:3277631-3280131 GCA_030159115.1 Actinidia arguta var. hypoleuca | reverse complement strand
CTGAGCCAAAGGAGTATGGTTGTGTCAGTCACGAACCTACTGACACGAAAATTGACACGTCGAGGTACTCGTTGAGCTGTGCTATATCAGAACCTATGTTCCCAAAAAAAGTACGCAATTTCAGCTAAGGAAAACATATACTCTCTCTCTATCTATCTATCTATCTACATTTTCTCCGATCATCTAACTTGACTATCAAAGAGTCATTTTTCGGAAACAGCTTCGACAGCCGATCTCACTGTTTCTGTGCTGCAACTAGAACACTTCTGTTGACTAGTGCAAGCTCTCATCGTCATCGGACCATCACGAATATTTATTCTCAATTTTATTTCTTTTATCTCTTTAACTCACTCCCCCAGTAAGATTTTGGAACTTGGCGTGAGGTCCCAATTGCAAGGAAACCTTGCATCCAAGTTGTATCAGCGTTTTGGCATTACTAGCATGTCCTAAAATTGTGAATATTCCTGAGTTACCCTTACTGATGTTATTAACTTACCAAAATTAAGATCCAGTCAAAATCCTTCCCAAAGATAAAACATTAATTCAATCAAAATATATTTCTATGTGAACATTAATTGTTGTCAACATACAATTAAATATTACTTAGATGAAATTAATCTTGAGGCAGGACTAACTTAAGATTCTCTCCCAAATGAGACCATTATTCTAAGTTTCTGTGTTGACCAAACTGCCATTATTAATCTAAACTCAAGGAAGACATATACATGAAGTAGATCTTATTATGGAGTTTGAAAATCAATGTTTGCAACGATAATAGACAATCATTAAAGGAATATTTTCTAATTTTTATAAGTCTTATTTTTTCACTATCTTTCTCTTCCATGAAGGATCATATCTCGCATGCAATCAAACGAAGGGCATACCATATTCTCAGAAAGTTTGCAGCTTGCTCGTTTCTTGGAGGTTTGGAGCTCTATTCTCCGTTGGGATTTTTTAAGGATGTATTTGGATCAAGAATTTAGTGAGAAAAAATGAAAACAGAAATGTTAGGCAATCCAATTTTTCGAAATCATTAGATCATCTACTATTTTTATTTATTTATTTATTTTTCTCACCAAATCTTTAATCCAAATACAGTCTATGGTGTGTTTAGATAAAGGTTTTTATAAAGGAAAAGAAATGGATATGAAAAAATTAGAGGATTCAACTGTTCAGAACCGTTAGACCCATTAAGTAGGTGTTTGCAATTATTTTTTTGACTAACTTCTCAGCAAGTAGCTACATAAAAACACTTTTGGAGTGTTTGCGATTATTTTTTTTAAGCATAAAATATCTTTCTAGTGTGTGTGTGTGTGTGTGTGTGTGTGTTTGGGGGGGGGGGGGGGGAGGAATAGCTATTTACTATTTTTGAACTCAACACATATTTTTCAAGTTTCTACCTGTTACTCAATTATAAAAGCAAAACGACGAAATACTCCGGCTTATTTGATTTCATAACAAATATATCATCATAAATAATCAATCAATCTGACTCCATTTATTTTTTGGATCATTTTTTCTCCCTCTTTATCTTGAGAAAGAAAGAGAGAGCCTGAAGACCCATCCCACACAAGAACCATGTGTCCCCTTTGCCCGTTACTGTCTTCAATTGTTGACAAGTTGCATCCTGTCACTGTTTAATTTTTTTCTTTTCTCCTTATTAAATTTTCATAAGCATATAGTGTTTTGTTTGGTAATGTATGGTTAATTAAAAAAATATAATGTATTTACTCTTTTTATTAAATTAAAAATAAGGACAATATAGACAAATTCCCAAGAAAAAATTATTTTACAGCTTTTTTAGCAAACAAAAAGTTCATTTTTATAGCAATTGCAAACAACCACTAACTTTTTCATTTCTTTTTTCATTTTCCTCACTAAATTATTGATCCAAATACAACATGAGAAGGGACTTCAAGACAAGCTTGAAAAAAATTGTCTTTTAACAAAATGAACTTCTTGGGACATGGTTTTTATAAAGTTTGAGAATTTACACTTTAATATAAAGTTGGTTTGTCGTGGACTCGCCCCAAACCCATTTTAGTGATTTAAACCATTCGTCTTAGTGTGCTCATTGAAAATATCCTTAGTCAATACCCAAGCCCATTGCGGGTTTACCTCATTGATCCAAACTATTGATTTTGTAAAAAATACTCATATATGCAAAAAATAATAAATTAAATTAAATTAAATTGATCAGATACTAATAGATATAATATTAGAAAATATTTTTTAAAAAAATGATAAGTTGTTCTAAAAATTATATTTATTGTCCACACGAATGTCATTTGATAGCAATGCTACTAATGTCCAAATAATTTGATTTTTTGCATAGAACATATTTTCAACAGGTATTAACAATTGCAATCTCCAAAGTGAGCCTAAGGTGAGCCGGGCTAACTTTATGGTAAAGTCAAAAACCCTCAACTTTTTTAAAAGCTGATGTTCTATCATAGATCAATAATATTGCTACTATCATATAAGGTAACTTTTCAATATT
>BRYE01000015.1:3262631-3267631 GCA_030159115.1 Actinidia arguta var. hypoleuca | reverse complement strand
AGACAGGGGCGGACCCACCCTTGGTTGAGGGTAGGTGGCCGCCCCCTGAAATTTTGGAGAAAAAAAATTAAATTGGTTAGGATAAAAAAAAATTAATTTGTTTAAAAAAAATTACTATTAATATATTGAATTTAGAATATTATTGTATTCATTATATTATTTTAGAATTTATCATCTTATTCAGTGGTGGAGCCAAATGATGACCAGAGGGGCAACAGCCCCCTCAATTTATTTTTTTTACCTATAGTTTAAAAAAAATTATAATTTTTCCCTCAAAAATTATAAATGCTCCCTTAAAAAAAATTATAATTTGCCCCCTGAAAATTTTTTCTGGCTCCTCCAATGATCTTATTAATGAAAAAATTTCGCCCACCCTGAAAAAAAAATCTGGGTCCGCCACTGGTGGAAGATGAAGAGGGTAATATGGTATTTTAATTATTTAATTGAGGGTATTAAATAATTTTTATTTTCTATTTGCTCAATTACCAGATAAATTTTGACAAGTGAAGCTAGTGTAATTTTACAAATGTCCTGACATATGTATTAAAGATAAATATCAAGGGAGGTTATTGTAATTTGTCCTTTATTTCTTTGTTGAGTTCTCAACATCTGGTCACCACAGAGCAAAACAAACATAGGCCCTGTCCAGAAGCGTTAACCCTTGATGGTATATGGGGAATAAAAAGTTTAGTAGGATCTGAATGGTTAATTGATTTGTTTATAGATCTTAGATTTATATAAGTTCAATTGATGAGTTTTAGATATAAGTGCTCCGGTTAATTTTTTTATCAAATTAACGTATAATTTTTTTTTTTTTTTACTTTTTTATCCCTATAAAACTATTCGTGCATAGCACATGTATATGCTAGTTAAAATAAAGACAACCCAATTAAACACTTCAGATTTTAGAATGTTACAGAAATTGAAGAAAAAGAGAAATAAGAAAAAGGGGAACAAAACAACATAATATAATCAATAGGATAATGGTCTTTTTTACTTGCATCAAAAGAGATGCATTTTATAGAATTAATAAGGTAATTATGAAAATTGTATTATTTTTACGTATTTACACCTTTTTTTGGCAGAATACAACATCAATATACTGGAGTCATTGTTTATAGATACTTTTTTAAATAGAGATGATAAAATTTAACTTTGTTAGTGACTACTCTAACAAAAATTTCTGGAGCCACGAGGCCTGTATATAGATTTTGTTTATGTAAAATTGTTGTATTTTATTTTGATCTCTGGCGACCGCACGTGAATGCGTCAAAGAAATATGGACAATTTTAATAGTTCGGGCCAAAAATATACCTTCAAAAATGCTATAAATTAAGTCAAAAAGCCAAATTAAATGTCCAACAATTTGTTACCTTAAGAAACAAGTTGTCAATCAATTTGTTTCCTTAAGAAACAGAAATGCATACACATTTCAACCACTAATGAATTGGTCCTAATTAATTCATTCAGAAAAGGAAATACAAACAAAGAATGCCACTGTTGGGGGTTCTTTGGCCTAGACGTAATTGTTTTTGAGCTATTTTCTTTGAGATGAAAAAAAAATTGTTTATGCATTATTCATTTATAGCACAAATTTATTGCTCATTTATCATTTTCTTAAAGTGAGATTGATTATTAATTCAAATATACTTCCTGACTTCTATTTTAGAATAATAAATTTTAATGACTTAGGCACTACTGATTTTTTTAAGATAAAAAGTTAGGTAAAAATATAAATGTTGAATTAAAACCGATTGATATATTCAACAAGTTAAATCTAAATCTAATTTATACGTTTAGAAAAATCTATTTTTTTAAATAATTTTATCTTTTAGTTTATAAAGTTGTGGTGGCTTGGTAATGGTTTGGTGGTAGTGATGTGGCGGTAGCGACGCTAATATAATCATGATGATAGTCGTGGTAGTAGCAAAGCGATATTGATTATTGTGATGATTGAGGGGGTGATGTGGTAGAGATATGGAAGTGGTGGGAGTAGTAGAATGGGTAATCAAGGTGGAGGAGACTGGTAGTATTGGTAGTAGAACGATTGTTGTAGAGATGGAGGGTGTTTGTAGTAGTGGAGGTGGTGGGTCTGATCAATGGTGGTAGTTGGGTGGGAGTGGAATGGTGGAGGAGGCAAAGGTTGGCGGTGGTAGTGGATGTAGTGGTGACAACAGTAGTAGTGGTCGTGTTCGAATGGTGGCAACGGCGGTGGTGATAGTGGAGGCATGGTGGCAGTGTTATGCTGGAGTAATATTTGTGCACACCAATACCTATGCACAACAAATCACAAATTCAATCAGAATTATCTTACTAATTATAAATTTTTAGCATACATTTTAATAGGCACTTAAAATATTAAGTGATACACAAAATTATAATCAAACTAACTTAATTCAATTTTATTTTTTCAGTTTTAAGTGCTGAATTGAGTTATCAAACAATCTCTTATCATCAGTCTAATTATTGTAGAAGAAGATCCAAATTATACGATTGTACATCGTCCCTTGACTTGGCCCAAGATTACAGGAAAAAAATTGTATAATATTAAATAAATAAAAACGAGATAATACATTAAGTGTAATGCATTGATAGCAGCATAGGCAGCTGAATTAAGTTATCGAACAAATCCTTAACATCTATATAATTATTGTAGAAGAAGATTCGAATTATCCGATTGCATATCGTCACTTGATTGGCCCAAGATTACATGAAAAAAACCTATATAATGTTAACCAAAAACACACACGAGAGAATACATTAAGTGTAATGCATTGATAGCAGCATAGGCAACCAAGACCTTGCCTTCGGCCACCAAAATTACAGGGTCCAAAAATTTTAGGTGAAGTTATAGTTATACCTTATAATCTCGGCCCAAAATTATAAAATATTTTTACTATACTCGTTACAGTTGTCCTGGGAGAAAGAAGTTTTTCAAAATTAAAATTGATCAAATCTTACTCGGTCTACCATGTCACAATAAAGGTTGAATAGGATTAGTTGCGTTATCAATTGGCAGCCAAAAATGCAAGAAGAAAAATATTTAAATGATATTTTTGAGTTTTTATCTTTTTGAATTTTTATAATTTATTCTTTTTAAAATTTATTTGTTTTATACTCCAGTATTTTAGTTTGTAAAAATTTACAAAGGGCCCCACGTCTTGGAGGTTCGCCTTGGGCCCGAGAAAACTTAGGGGCCACCCCTAATTAACAGTGCATAGGCCTCCTTAATTAACATTGCATATTTACATGTAGTGAGGCTCGTATTTTTATTGGCTACACCACACGTAAGTACGCTTGTTTACTATGACATTTTGGGTCTTGCTCTATCTTTGAAAGAAAATCGATCGCCTTTCATTTCTTTGTATTTTTGTTTATGTGAGCCAAAAAAAATTAATAAATTTCATTGACTTCCCATAAGTTTCTTACAAATATAATCACATCCCTTGTAGTTTTTGAAACAGTACCGACCCTTCTTCCTTTTGAAACTATTATTAAGATTTCTCTTTGAGCTAATTTTTTGTGCAAAAATGACAAGCTTGCCTTTAGATTTAAGGCTTCCGAAGTTATTTTCTCAATATACCCATTAAAATAAATAATTATTATCTATTTTTTTTTAAAATACCATTTATTTATAAATTATCCCGTTTTTATTTTTTAGCAATAAGTAACTTTTTAAAAAGAATTGATCTAAATAGTTTATTTTTTAAGTACTCATAATCAAAATATACTTGAAAACTAAAATTTTATTATTGATAAGACTATTTTTTTTAAATTGATCTAAATATTTTATTTTTTAAGTGCCCATAATCTAAACATACTTGCAAAATAAATTTTGTTATCAAATTTAAAAAAAATAGAGAGAGAGTTTTTATTTATTTTAATTGGTGTATTGAGAAAAAAAAATTAAAAACCCTAAATATAAAGGTAATCTTTTTATTTTGACTAAAATATCAATTCTAGGAAAATCTTGATAATAATTTAAAAAATAAGAAACGATCTTATTTGTCATAAATCTCATGGAGGTAGTGAAATTTAACCCCCAAAAAAACTAAACTGAACTAAACTGATTCAATCAAATTCCAAATTCCCAAACGACAAAAAAATGATTATAAAATATGTAAATAATTTCAACCCACCTTAATTTGGCAAGCTTATTTCGAGTTATAAAAGTTGATTACAACCAAACCAAATAAAGATCATCTTTTTTGGGTCTTAGTATTGTGGTATCATCCCCAATTAATTGTTGGATATATTTTAGGATACGTTTTTTAATGAATTTTCTGATTTTATTCTTATTTTTAGTATAATTTTTCTTATTTTGTAATTTCTTTTTTTGTTCTCCTTAGTTTGTATAAATAGGAATAACTTCATTAGAATAATATTCATTCAATTTTTTCATATTATTTTTCTATTTGGTAGTAGAGCTAAAAATTCTAAACCCTAGCCGTGACCACCTTTTATTGTTGTCGCACCTTCTAGGTCACTTCGACGACCCTTTCATCCATCTAGCCTACACCACGCAATTTCCTCTAAACTTTGCTTCATCCTCCAAGGCACTCTGCCATCTCTAGCAACCTTATTTGCCCTTCCGGCAACCTCTCCTGGTGTAAGAGAGCTTTTTTGACAGTCTCGGTGTTGTCGTTTGCCCCTATGCGGACCTCCATTGCATCCTTGTGATGCGTTAAGGTCCTTTAGTCCAATTTTTCTATTAGTTTTTTGGGTTACCAGTGCTCCTTCCGGTAACCATTTTCTATCGAGATTTCTCAGGCAGCCTTGTTTTTCTTTTCTGGTAAATCATGACTTCATCAGATATCTCAACCCCTTTAGATATGGTGGAACCAACCTTCCCGGTGGTTACTTCTCGTCTGAATTTTTCTATCTCAAAAGTACAAGTGTATTATTGAATGACAAGAATTTTGCAGCTTAGTCTTGCTCGTTTCACCTTTTCGTTGGTGGAAAAAGGCAAGATCAGTTGCCTTCTGGGTACTGAGAAAAAT
>BRYE01000015.1:3237631-3240131 GCA_030159115.1 Actinidia arguta var. hypoleuca | reverse complement strand
AGAATCAAAGTACCATGGGAATATACATGAAGAGGCAGACAGGGTAGTAGAGGGATTATCGGAAGCGAAAATTGATAAAATACTGAACAAGAGCAAAAAGATCACTGACATCGATCAAGGTAGGAGAAGCAGAAGCAGTAGAGAAACCCCACCAGTAACAACAATTGATTGAGTATGAGTATCTCAGCGGGTAGGAACCCTGGGATAGTCAAATAGATAATGGCCAGGACCTCGCTGGCAACAATACTTGCAAACCCGAACAGGATAGGTAAGCAAGCGATGATCAGTAGCATGACAGTAGGTGCACTCATTATTCTGAGGGGCCAAACCAGAGGACCGAGCACCAAAGGCTGAATAACCTCGGGGTCTAGAAGTCTCAAATCGATCCATAATGTCCAAATTGTAGAGAAAACAGTAGAAAATAGTGCAAAAATAGAACCTACAATAGTAATGAAGCAGAAATAGCAAAAAACGAGTGCAGAAACGGAATCAGATTGCCCAAAATACTTAAAAACATGAACTTGGAAGGCTGACAGGGGGCTAAGGTGCTGGCGCACATGCGCTGACGCGCTGGTTGACGCAAGACTAGCGCAAGGTTAAGGTGGTGGCACGACTGATGTGCACTGCTGACGTGCTGCTGGCGTCACGGACAGAGCGCGTGTTGATGATGCGCTGAGAGTAAATCTGACGCGCAGGGGCACGTGGGGGAGCGTGTGGCTGACGTGCATGAGGCAGAGACGCGCCTAAGCGTGTGTGATGATTCTAGGGCTGACATCACAAAGAGCGGTGCGTGGCTTAGGCGCGTGGGAAGTACTGTGAGAGTAAATCTGACTCGCGCAAGTTCAGGGTGTGTGTGGAGGCGCGTGTTGTGGTTTCCGGTGATGTTCTTGACTGGGCTTAGTTCATAATTCGACGAGAAACACAATGGTGTGTTCAAATTTCAGATCAAAGTAGATTTTTTGTCGATAGAATACAGATGATGAAAAAGAACAACCATTACTATTCGAAACAAGAAGATCGAAAATCAGAGGTAAAAGAAGAACCATGGCCTTGATACCATGTTAGTATATATATATATATATATGTATATATGTATATATATATATATATATGTATATATGTATACATATATATATATATATATATATTGTTGAGAGGAGAGAGAGAGAGAGAGAAAAAGAGAAAAGATAACTTGCATATTGAAGAGAATTGATTACAAAAGAAGAGAATATGAGAAAATATAGACAAAACCAATAAAGGTAAAAAGACTAATCTACCCCTAGATAGATATACATCAACACCAATAAAGAGCTTTTTATTATTTTGATTGATGATTTCTAGACCTTGTTTTTTTTTTTTTAAATCTTATTCCGAAGAACAAGGTTTTTATTTTTGAAACTTGTTGAAACTGAAAATAGCCTATTTAATTATTTCCTATTTTAGTCTTTAAAATAGAATGTGTAACAAAACTTCAAATACGGATTGGAGTACACGTGGTTGTGGTGGATAGAAGGGAATTCGATTTTTTGTTTACATAAGAGAAAATGGAAAATTATATTTATTTATGAGTAATCCAAACAAATAGAATTTAAAATAGTCAGCCACAATCACACTATTTAAAATTAATCAAGTATGAAGGTCATTAAATGGTCCTGACCGCCCTATCAAGTGGGTGCACAAATTTATTTTTTATAAGAGGGAACAAAATAAATAAATATTTTTAAGTCTTTTTTAAAATGTGTTGTTACAAACACATTTTTCAGTTAAGGAATGATTATTTATAGATTACAAGGATATAGAGGGCTTTTCTTGACCATAGTTGCTATTTGGACCACATTAGCCAAGACGAAGAATTTCAGCAACAAAACAAATGTAAGTAGTAGTTTAAGGACATAATACAAAAATGTGATAATTTAAGGGATAAAAGTGTTCCTATAATTTTGTGTGGGTTCAAAAACCTGGACGGAGAAGGCAGTGAATTCTCAAGTCTTTGTGAGTGTGAAAAGTATTCCCTTGTGCCGTTGTGCCATGCGGCAATTGTGCCGTAAACGAAATTTTCATGTGATCTCTTAGACCACAACTAGCGTGACCAGTTTCTGTAATTTTAAGAAATCGTTATCCATACAATTTGAAGAGCACATTAGTGGAATATTCTCTCTCAAGCTTTGCATTGGTTAAAATTAAAAAATTGCGAGCACTGCTATGGTTCAATGACTCGAGTCAACACTTAATGATTATCTGTAACATATCATATTCATTTCAAGTTGGACTATGACGCAACGCTTAAGTCACATGTAATGTCACACCAACCCTAAAAAAATACTCCTTCTTTATTCATGCTTGAAAATTGGAGCAGTTCTTTAAGCTAGTTTTATAGCTGATAGGAGTCTCTTTTTAACATTAGAACCTCACTCTCACAAATCGCAAGGAAAGGGATCTGGTAATCTCCTTCTCGACCTAGGTCGTTGTGGAGCGTGTCACCTACGTTCTGGTACTGCCC
>BRYE01000015.1:3207631-3212631 GCA_030159115.1 Actinidia arguta var. hypoleuca | reverse complement strand
GTGAATGAGTAGAAGAGTTACCGAGCATACTTTGGGTATACCATACAACGACTAGAATTTTTACTGGCGAGATGCCGTTTTTCTATGGTATATGGGATGGAATCTGTTATACTAGTGAAAATTAGAATGTCAAGTTTCAAAACCTCAAATTTTGATAAGAAAAATAATAAAATTGAGTTGAGACTCAATCTTGACCTACTCGACAAAAAGAGGGAGCGAGCCGAGATACGCCAAGCAGCTTATAAGTACTAGGTCGCCAAATACTACAATCAAAGAGTCAAGCACAAATCTTTCTTGCCAGGCGACCTTGTCCTCAAAAAAGTCATTTTGTCCACAAAGGAACCAAATGCATGGAAGCTCGGTCCTACTTGGGAAGGCCCCTACAAAGTTGTCAAAGTATCCAGACCAAGAACTTATTGGCTGAAAGACATGGATGGGAAAGCCTTTCCTCACCCATGGAACGCCGAATGTTTGAAGAAATATTACCAGTAATGTATCTAGTCGCCATGACAATGAGATCGCCTGACCAATATGACATTGCCAAAAGTTTCGTTTGTATTGTTAATTATTATGTCATAATCACCTGTTTTTATGGTTAATTAATAAAAAAAATTCCCTTGATTTTATCACCAGAAATGTATGTCACCATTCTTTTAAAACGCCAGTTCCGTTGTCACCATTATCAAGAACGCCCATTTATTGAAAAATGATAAGGCATCTCGATCGCCATTGATGGTGTCGCCTATATCAAGAACGCCCACTCATTGAAAAATAACAAGGCATCTTGATCGCCAATGAGGATGCTGCCCATATCAAGGATGCCTATTCATTGAAAAATGATAAGGCATCTTGATCGCCATTAAGGATGTCTCCTATATCAAGAGCGCCCATTCATTGAAAAATGATAAGGCGTCTTGATCGCCATTGAGGATGTCGCTTATATCAAGACCGCCCATTCATTAAAAAATAATAAGGCGTCTTGATCTCCATTGAGGATGTCGCTTATATCAAGAACGCCTATTTGTTGAAAAATGATAAAGCTTCTTGATTGCCATTGTGGATGTCTCCATCACCGAGGACGCTAGGTAAAGATTTCCATAATCTCGCCTTGTAATTTTGTACATTAGGAATGATTATCGCCAGTTTTAACTCACCGATAGACAATTTTGAAAGTGCCAAAGTTGAGTTTGCTAGTTTATTTAGGTTAAGATCGCCTATATTCTAAATAACTCGTAATGACACTGATACGACCAAAAGTAGCATAATGAGAAATAGCGAGAAAAGAAGGCTTCTATTCATTATAAGAAAAATGGATTATAGAACGCCATTACAGAGATGGAAAATTTCATGAAAAGTGTTCAAGGGGAGAAAAGGTTGATATAATCCTCGCCCTTCTCCTGCTCGTCCTCTCGAATTTCCTTCTCCTCAACTTCTCTCTCCTCTTTCTCGAGCAGTTCATGATCCATGTCCATGTCATCAAGATCAATGTCGAGGTTGGGGTGATGGACAACTAATTGCCTTTTGCAGAAGTCAAACCCCTCACCAAAATACTTAGAAGTAGCATTCTCGACTGCCTCTTAGAAGTCACTTTAGGATTTGAATTCTGCAATGGAAAGCATCTTGGAGCGAGCTTTTCAGTCCTTTAGTCCAGCAATCAGCATCTCTGACTTCGCTAACATGTCCGTAGTTACATCTCTCTCGTCCATGAGTTGCTGATTTTGAACCTTGAGCTCAACCACCACCTCCTCCAACTTCGCTATGTCCTCGGACTTCTTTTTTAGCTCAGCCTCAGCTGCATTTGCTTGCTCCACAGATTCATTCAGAAGTTTCTCCACCTCTATGGCCCGGCTTGGAGCACGGACCATTTCGAGCTCGGCTGAGTCAGCTCGGGCGTTCTAAAAGATGGCGTTGTGATCTCTATCCTTGCTTCGAACGGCGAGGGAGGACCCTAGCACGACTGCCTACTACAACAAAGATTTCATGAACATCTTAAATAAATAAAGATACGAAAAATAAAAGCTGAGAATGAAAATAGATGAATACCTAGCCAATACACTGGAGAAATTTTAGTAACCACCTAATCCAAGACAAGTTTTTTTCTCGAGGCAAAAAAGAATCCCCTCTTCCGTCCTTTAACATTGCTGGAAGATCCCTTAATCAAGTTTTTGCCTGGTCTCGCCTTGAAGTAGAGTCACCCAAAGTCTAGCTTTGGACTTTTAAACAAGGTATAAAGGCACCTGAACTCGTTTAGGAAAATATGGTGCCTATAGAATCTCCATATTACCAATACATAGATAATACATCGCCACGCATTGGGAGAAAGTTGGGCGGGGCAAACGTTGTAAAAGTTTAATATTCTTCTGATAGTAGGATAAAATGGGAGCTTGAGGCCGGCAGGAAAAGCAGCCCCATAAAAAGCAGATAAGATGGTCTAGCCAACATCTGGAATCCTGATCTGGAGCCCGACCGAGAAGGAGTATGTCATCCTCAGGTGATCTAGGTTGCCCTGAGTTATGACGCTTGTTAAATTTTCAAGGGGGTGTGAGTAACCGTCCCATGGTCCCCGTGGTTTGGGGAATCATCCCGAGGGGATACCTCAAGAGGATCTACCCTAGGTGGATTTTCCCTTGGCGAAGAGGAAAACTGATTCACCTTATCAGGCATATATGATTATCGTTCCCCTAAATGTTCAGTTATATCCAAGATGGTAAGGACTCCTCAAGGTTTTCTAAATCTCCTACTTTGGACCTATAATTGGACTACATAATTTTAGTCCAAATGCCGCTAAATTATCCGAAGTTGACCCTAAATGAGTTTAATTATGTCTTTTTATTGTGATTCGTATTTAAAGTCGTGTTTGAGTTCATTGCAGATAAAATGTTGATAAAAATGAAGAATTGAAGCCATAAAAGTACAACGGAGTGCAGGCACGTGTATCGAGGACCATTGTCGAGATCTATCTCAGAAATTATGGAAGTTTTCACTTGTAACTCGGAATGAAATAAAAGACATGCCGTTGAAAAGATCTCACAAAGTTATGCAAATTCATGTCTAATGAGCATCGTGAGAATTAGAATCCGAAGACTCCAAAATGGGGTATGAAGAAGATGAAAAAAAATCAAAGAAGGGCAAAATTGTACTTAGCATTCGGACTCCAAAAAGACAAAAGAACTAGAGTTCGAACGCTAACAAATTTTGTTGAAAAAACCGTTTTGGTATTTTGGCCATAACTTTTTACTCAGATGTCCGATTTATCTGATTTTTGATGCGTTGGAAAGAAAACTTCAAGCAATACAACTCTATCTCTAACAAAAATTGTCTGAATCGATCTCTAAAGTGATAAAAATTGAGCTAGAATAGATGGGTAAGAAGAAAAACTGGGTAGAAATTCTAATCCCGTTAGGACTCGAATTGTGTAGTCTATATATACTTCCTTATGATTTTATGAACGAGATACATTACTTTTAGGATTTTTAACAGCCTCCTAGATTAGTTTTTTATAGTTTTCAATGGTCTTGTAATTGCTAATATTTAATTTACGTTACATCAATTAGATTTATGATTTCATTCAATTACGCGCGTTGTTCTATAATTTTTCTAGCATTAATTTACGTTTTTTAAGTTTAATCATTCATATCAATGTTAATATTTTAGAATGTCTTTCATAATTAATTATGTATTTTTCATAATCATGCGTAGCTAATTTTCTTAACTCGAGATCGATTGTGAAGATCGATTGTAAATCGAGGATGAACAATGGAGGTAAAATATTATTAACCGTTAAATCTTTCTGATTTTTATTCTTCTTCTTCTTTGTTTTAAATACTTTAGAAAACTTGGACGTCCTATTATGTTCGGTAACACATATGCGTGAATTGCTGATTCAGTATATACGCTACCTTGTAACGTTTATGCGTGCGTTGGATTCAGTATATGTGCTGCACGAATCGATGATGCGCGATCATGATTAAAACAATCAGATTTATTTTAGAAATTGAAGTTTGTAAGAACAAGTGTTTTTAAAATCTGTATCTTCCGAATCCGAGACTCATGACGTAGTCGAAGGATTTGAGTTATACGAAGCCTCCATTGGAATTCCGAGAAACTCGATTGGTTGGATCAATTGATTCTGAGTTGTTTTTAATATAAATTTTAAATTAGTTTTTATTGATTTTATAATTTAGATTTAGTTTAATCAATCAACCCAAATACACGATTTTTATTTTTCTCTTTTTGAAACATTAGTTAGAATTACGTTAGGATTACATCATAGTGTTTTTAGTTATTTTGCGTTCACCTTGACACTACTCCTCGTGGGATCGATACTCGTTCTTCGAGTTTATTCCTACTTCGTGACCCATACACTTCCCAACTGACTTGGTGGCATTTGTCTGGACATGCAATTTGAATTAAAATTGCATTTGTGGGATCAATTGATTATAATGAGTAATCGATGTCCATAGATACTTGTGAAATGAGTAACAAGTGGCTACGCGGCTGGCGATGTGAACATAATATGGCAAGGTAAACAACTCGTAGGAGAAGTTACAAATTTATCCCACATCAGTAGCCCCCCTACTTGACATGCCGAGGTGAAATACTTGGGATCTACGAGTAGCAAAGGAAGCGAATGCCTTCTAATGAAGTGGACAAATAATGATTACACACCACCGTTAATCGACACATGGCAAAGTGCATTAAAAGCAAAATAGTGTTTTAGCACGTCTTCGTAGGAATGCCAGAGGCTTTTGGCGGGAGTGGCGGTTTTTATCCTCGGAACTCGAAACGTCATGCAATCCGAGCCATTGATGTAGACAGATCTTAGCCCTCGATACTTCTTATAAATAGAGGGTCTCCCTCTACATTTGTACTCTTTTGCTTGTGTTGTCGAACTACTACCCTTTCTCCAACGTCAACCTCGCCCTTGCTAGCTCGCCAACAATTCTCCACCCGTCCAATAAGTATTTTCTATCAGCTCTTCCAATTTTAATTCAAATTGC
>BRYE01000015.1:3182631-3187631 GCA_030159115.1 Actinidia arguta var. hypoleuca | reverse complement strand
GTACTATAACTTATTATTCAAATGATTATAAGACTCTCACAATTAAAATTTATCACCTCCATAATTTAATAATTGTCTAGATCTAGCTCGTATTCATGATTCACAAGTCTCTCTTAGTACGAACTTGTATGAATATGCTTGAAAACCTTTTCGAATGCTTGTGATTGATAAATTAAATTCCCAAATTACATCAAATAAGATGTGTCAAAAAAAAAATTTCAATCACGCAACAGTACAACTTTTCATGAGAGGAGGAAAAAGGCAAAATAATTGAGTGAAAAAATACTAATCTCTAATCAATATTCATAACAACAGCTTAATGAGTCTTTGGATGAGGAAGTGACCTGCTTGAGGAAAGCGATTGGGGAGAATGTGGTAGCGGATTACACTCTTGTCTTTCATTGAAGGAATAGTGTATGATCACGAAGGTATAAATGCAAGAAATGGAAAGGCAAGGTTGGAGGCAAGTGGAAGATGTCGCAATAAGAAAAGAGGAATAATGAAGCAAGACACTTGGCATAAGGAATATAGATTTGGGCTATAAGGAATATAGATTTGGGATCGGTGGAAGAGAGACAGTTGTTGGTGGAGCCGTGGAGGGAGAGATAGATAGGGGAAAGAACCGGTGCTGCAAGAGAGTAGGAGAGAAAAGGGGGAGGGCTGGATTATAGTAAAAAAAAAGGCTAATTAGGTAATTTCATTTTCACATAGCAGGGTAATATTGTCTTTTCAAATTTCCATTCACTTCTGTTGAAGGACAAATACTGACAAGTAAGGTCAATGTACTTTTCAAAAACTGAGAAAAAATCTCTATTAAACATAAACCCCAGAGAGGTTATTGACAGGTTGTAAAGAACCAATTCATTCTGAACTATTCATTATTTAGGACACAATTAGAAGATCATTTATGTAAAAAAAAAGTTGATCGGAGATCAATTGTCAAATGATATACACTCCATTCTAAGAATGATTCCTGTGATTATAACAAACGATTTAATTGTGTGGTTACTGAATCTCGATCATGTGATCGTTTGCATTAATGATCACTTCAACGGGTCATTGATGTATACTTAAAGTGAGTCTGCAACCAACTTGCCAACTCTATAAGCCACAACTTTTACTTTTTTTTTTGTCTTACAAGTTGTGTTAGAATATTTAACGCAATTTTTACTTTTACTTGTGAGTTTAAAATAATTTATAAAAACTAAAATAAGTGATTCATACAAGTTTCATTTTAAAATTTTTGTAACTTTTGTTTTTAAATAAATAATTTTATAGTCTGAATCAAAAACTTACGAGAATTTTGGTTATATATATTCAATTATTAAAAAGCAACACCCCATTTGATGTATACTTAATTTTGAAGCATGCTCATATTTTTTTATGTCAAAAATGTCATTCCACAAATTTTGTCTTAAAAACATACACAAATAGTATAAACTGTCCATAACTGCTAATTACTCCATTCGTCCAAATTTATTTTTCTTTTTTAGATATTCGTACTCTTTAATCGAATCAATAAATCATATACTTTCGTGAATAACTTTTTAAAATTTTTACATCAATTAGAAGATCTCAACAATTTTAAATAAAATTTTTAAAATTATCAAAATAAATATAAATTATAAATAATTTTTTTAAATATTCAAACTAATAAAATTGGTATAGCCATATGAAAAGGAGTGATTACAATCACTGTTGCACACATCGTGGGCATGTCGATAGATTAATGAAAAAAAATTATTTTTTACTTTTTACACTCACTGTTGCACACTTTACCATGCGGATACTTAAGAGGATCCGAACTCTGCAAAACACACCTCTCATTGGGATTTGGATCCTCTAAAGTATGTGGTAAGTAAAGTGATCTGAAGTGTACAAAACAATATCATTTCAAATCAAGACGACGTTGTTTTATTTATTAATTAAAATAATATAATTTTGATTTTAAAATATACAAAACGATATCATTTTATATATTTCAGGATCACTTTAAGAAGATCCGAACTCCTCTCATTGGGCAGCTTCGCGAGTAATTGTACGGCTTTATTTCGTGAGTTGGCTTTCAATGAAGCGGACTTCGTGGAAACTTTTCATTGGTTGATACTTCGCTGCACAATATGCGACAAGAGGAACCAATTAAGAACTTTGGCCTCTTACGTGTTTCCACGTATAACCAGAAGTCTGTTTTGACAGAAATTCGGTAAGACCAAATTACAGAGAATCAAAGCTCTTCGACCGCAACTAACCAACCAACCACTGCCTTCCCGCAACCTGCCTGCCTTTTTTAACCTTGTTCGGTTAGTGGAATTTTGAATTGAAGAATACTGGTAATCCCACGCGCTCTCCAAGCGCGTGTACACACTCCGAACCAAGGGATAGCATTGTGTACTGTTTAATAAAACTGAATGCTGAAATTTAAAAGCTGAAATTTGAAAAATAAATACTAAAAATTGAATTCTGAATGTTTTAAGTTAAAAATTTATTTGATAAAAATATAAGTATTGAATTGAAACTAATTTACATTTTTAACAAGCTAAATCTAAATCTATTTTATATGTTTAGTAATTTTTTTTCCTTCCTAATTTTCTTTTTTAATTTATAAAAGTGGTAGCGGTTTGGTGGCAATAGCGGTAGCAATAGCAACATGCGTTAATGTAATCATGATGGTGATTTTGGTAGTAGCAAATAGATGGTTATTGTTATGGTGGTTGAGGGGAGATGGGGTGGTAGAATGGAGTAATAAAGGTGGAGGGGGTTGTTGTTGTTGGTGGTGGTGGTGGTATTGATATTAGAAATATGGTAGAGGAGATGAACGGTGGTTGTTACAGTGAAGGCCTGTTGTGGGTATGGTTATAGTGTGACCATGGTATTAATAAGTGGATGGATTGTGGTGTTGAAGATGGACAGAGGATGTACTGACGACAACTGTAGTAATGTTGGTTGGTGGACGTAGATAAGTGGTGGTAGTATGACGACAATGGCTGCAACGGTAGAATGATAATAGGGTGAAGAATGGTGGAGATGGAGTACAGCTTCAACGGTAGAATATTGGGAGTGGAGGGTGGTACTAGCAAGGCAACGACAGTGGTGGAGGATGGTGCTCATAGTAGTATTAGCGACGGTGACAACAGTAGAATGGTGATGGAGGTGAAGGGTTGCTTACGGTGGTGGCAATGGAGGTGGTAGTGATGGAGAGATGGTGGTGGTAGTGATGGTGATGGTGGAGTAAAATTTGTGCGCGTCAATGATACATTTTAAAAAGCACTTAAAATATTAAGTGAGGTAAAAAATTGTTATCAAACCAACTTAATTAAGTATCCCTTCGAACAACTCGGCTAAAAAAATTAATTTTAAAAATATCAGTGATATCTCTTATTTTTGAAATTATTATCAAGATCCCTCTAGAGCTATTTTTTATGCAAAATAACAAACTTGCCCTTAAGATCTAGGGCTTCTAGAGCTATTTTTTATGCCCTTAAGATCTATATTTTATCAAGATCCCTCTAGAGCTATTTTTTATGCAAAAATTAAATTTTTTTTATTAATAACAAATTTTTACTTTTTAAGTACATTTTGATTATGAGTACTTAAAAAAATATTTAAATTACCTTTTTTAAAAAATACTTATTGATAAAAAATAAAATAAAATGATTTGCAAATACATAGTGTTCCGAGACATAAAAAAATATTTATTTATTTTAATAGGTGTATCAAGAAAAGAAATTTAAAAGTCCTACATCTTAAGAAAAAAATTGATATTATTGCATAAAAATTAACTCCGGAATAATCTTGACACTATGTCATTACGTGTAAGAGAACAAAATGACGTAATGTCTTTAGTATCACTAATAATATCATCTATAGCACACAAAAAGATTGATGCAGATAAGTGAGGTAACGTACCTAAACCACAAAAAATAAAATAATGGTTACTTAATTGAATATCCTCTTGACTCATCGTTGTTATGGACGCTCACGCAAATGCCCACGTGACTGTCTGAGCGAGAGGACGAGACAAAAGTGCTAAGGGGCGAGGTGGTCCACAGGAATGACTTATAATTGGGTGTTTACCTTGAGTGTTGAGTGTTGTAAAGTGTGTTGGATGTTTATTTTTTCTTCAAATAAATAGAAAATTTTAATAAAGAATTGTAAGAAATTTTTACAAACACAAAAAATAAAAAGAAGAAGAACGATAGATTTAAACAATAAAGTAAAAATTTATAAAAACTTAATGGTTGAGGACCTGAATTTGATTCAGTGTCCTTAAATTGTTTTACGTCTCCGCACTTGGTACTTATGGAATACAACGTTAGACTCCCAGAATACAACAATTTTAAACTTCTGATAGTAGTACTCTAAATCGGAAGAACACGACTAACCTTAAAGTGTTTTTTTTTATTTCAAATGTATACTAAAAATGAAGGATGAACCTATACAATTTTCAGCACTCTCTAACTTTGTTTTGAATGAATGAATGAATGCTAAAGGCTGGTGGGTTTATACAGAAGTGCTGACACCTCTTAGAAGAGGTATGGTGCATTTCTAGAGGATCATACCTCATTTAAATGCACCAATTTTTGACAATCAGATATCCATTCGGCCAAACAAACACTTATTCGGCCAAGCATGCACCTATTTGTATAAAATAGAAGGTTATGAATGTTCGCGAATTAAAGAAAAAAAAATCATAAAAGAAATTATAATTTTAAACCCGTATAAATTTGAAACGACGTGACCGTTTATGAAAGAAATTAATTCCGAAAAAGAAAGTGTAAGTTTTAACGGTTGAAATTAATATTCAATAAGTCCAAGTCAACACTCGTGACCACGAACTGAACTAGGCGTTTGCGGCACAGTTGCACTTAGGTCAGAATTATAGTTTAATGGATCAAACTAACTTTGTACATAACTCTCCCTCTAAAACTTTAGATGCCCAAAGACCCAATTTTTAGAAGTCAAACTTGAGTTTTATAAGCTCACTAACTTTCTTTTATTTT
>BRYE01000015.1:3165131-3177631 GCA_030159115.1 Actinidia arguta var. hypoleuca | reverse complement strand
AATGAATGCGGGATATTAAATTCAAATTTTTTAATTACAGGACCAAAAATTGAGAGACCATTATTTTAGCTTACAAGCGAGCACGATAAAAAAGAACGTTAGATAAGTATAAGATGAGTCTTGTTATTTTTTATTTATTTAAAAGAATCTCAAAATTTTGAGATGAAAGCATGTGTTAATTGATTTATAAAAATGTGATACTTTACGCTTAAATGCATGCTATGTTTAATTGTGTCATGAATTATAAAAAATGATTACTTTAGAAAATCATATTTTAGATGATACGGTGCTCCGACCATTAGGGAAAAAGAATATAACGAGAGGTAATGTAATAAGGGTGGGATCACAATTAGATGATCATGGATAATATCATGTCATATATATTATATTGGGGTCGCTTGTTAATGACTAGTGATCGTTAAATAAGGTATGTGTCGCAAGGGCCAATCTAATATAATTTTGAATTATTGATATGAAATCAAGGTAAATGAGTTAGATGAGCCAATGATTGAAATAGAAAATGATCGACAAAAGTAGAGTTATTTAGTTCTTTTGAACTTGTAAAGATTTGATGACAGTTGTGCCATTTTTGTGATCAAAACTGTAATTGTAAATATTTTTATTTAAAAGCATGTATAAATATTTGTATATTATCTAATGACACGTCAACTCAGGTATATTTAAATATGCTTCCGTATATATTGCATTTGAGTATAAATATCTTGAATGATAAAAAAATTCCTAAGCTAGTTGAGTAGTAGGCCTCAGTGAGTGGTTCTCACTGACCGATCACAATGACACCTATGATACGGGTGGACTCACGTATATAAATGAGTTAGTAGTGACAAAATATCTCTTAGATACTTGAACTTTAAAAACTTCAATTGGTAACATGAACTTTGAAGTTCATCATCAATTAAACCCATGAACACAAATTCTGTTAGAAATTCGATGAAACAATGCATGTTAGTAGGGATGGCAATTCCCCCGAATTAACCGGGGCCCCGCCCCGCCCCGTTTAGAGCGGGTATGGGGGAGGAATAAACGGGGGCAGGGCGGGAGAAAAATCAAAAACAGATTAATAATCGGGGCAGGGGCGGGTTTAGCCCCTCCACTCCGAACCCGTCCCGATTAACCCGATTATATATAAAAAATTAACATTATTCTTATTTTTTTAAAAATATACCATAATATCTTTTATATATATATATATATATATATATATATATCAATAATTATATAAAAAATATATATATATATATATATAATTAAAAAAATTATTAAACGGGACGGGGCAGGGCGGGGCGGGGCGGGACGGGGGTGGGGGAAGGTTTTCATAAATGGGGCGGAGGTGGGAGAGGAAGTCCCAACCCGTTTATTAATCGGGGCAGGGTTGGGGGAGGAATTTCTTAATCGGGGGGGGGGGGGGGGAGAGGCCGAACCCGCCCTGTTGCCATCCCTACATGTTAGCACTTAATTAGCCACACGTGGCACTAACTTATAAACCTCAATGCTTTGGAGAGAGAGTCATTAGTGAAATTATAGTTATTTAATACTTAATTATCGTTAAATTAATGATTATAATTTTTTTAATAGATGACCGTCATTGTTTGATTTACGAGATTAATTATTCGAATCATCGATATAAGCTTGGGAGTGAGGCCTAGCAATAATAGGTTTTTGGAGGACTGATGGTTTTAAGAGGAGCTCACAACTTAATTTTTAAAAAAATAATACTATAGACACTAATTTTTTTTTACTAAATATACATATGTATTAAAACTTCACCTATGTATTTTCTTATATCGTCTTATTCCGGTGTATATTTAATATATTTTTTTAATATCTATAACATTATTGGTTTTTGAAAAGAATGGTGGGACCACCATCAGATTTGTTTGCGCTAAAGGAAAGATTCCTTTCGTCCTTTCTATATTTCCATTAAATTTGTTTCCAAATAAAATAATCGTTAGCTGCTTCTCATGTGCTTGCGTGCAACTTGGAATGGTATATGCCATTCCCTATTCTCACCCACCAGGGCCACTCTATGATACTATACTCGTTCCAAATAAAATAATCCCAAGACTTTTTCTTCTTTTTTTTTTCCGAATTCTTTTTGGTCAATTTTAAATAAAAAGAGATATTAGAGAAGAAAAGAAGAAAAAATATTTCCAATGAAAAAAAAAATACAAGAACGTTTTGATTTTCTTTCGAGTTAAATTACATTTTTTCCTTCAAAAGTATTCACCGATTTCTACTTTTAACCTATAAAACAAAAATATTGTCCATTGGTTTATTGTAGCCTCACCTCTTAGACAAAGACTTAACGTAACAACAAAAGTACTCATGATTTTTTCCTTAGAATTTATGATGTGTCATTAACATCCTAGTCAAAACGTATAAGAACAACAACTACTACTGCCCATTAAGCCTATACATACACACTATGTGCATATTTTACGGCCTAAAAAAATATAACACTGATAATTTATTATTGAATGAAATGATTATTGTTCAAAATCTATTATGCAAATGGTAAAAGTATTCGTAAATATATGAACCAAACAGTAACAGTGGTCTAAAGATAATATAATTAATATGAACGTACGGAGAAAAAAAAAAGGTACTAATATGCTATTGAATAGAAACATAACACTCTCTATTCGTTTTCTTATTTCAAATCTTAATTAGTTTCTTAGGTCTCGTGCGATGTTCAAGTAATTAAGTGGGAACGAAACAATAAAATTACCTATAATGCCCCCCCACAATGGGGGTTGAGCTTCCTTCTGTTTGAGTTTTGTACTGAAGGAAAAGATTGAAACTTTACTAAAGGGTTGCCTATGCTTTTGGGAAGCCCTATGTAAAGACCATTATACCCCTATCTTGTTTAATTATTTATCAAATACCATGTATAAATTATTTATTTCTTAACAATATTTTTAAATTAGTATTATTATTTATTTCTCAATAATATTTTTTAATTATTATTATCATTTATTTCTCAACAATATTTTTTATCAAGTTTTTTTAAAAAATTAATTTATCAACATTTACTTTGGCAAAGAGAAGAAAAAAATACGTAAAAAACCTAAAATAAGTAAAAAACACTTTTAGCAAGTAAGGGTAATTTGGATATGTTTCATTACATCAACAACTATCAATTGTACAACTTTTACATCAAACACTTTCACCTGCTTAAATTTTAATTCTACGATTCTACCAAACACTTTTGTAGCTTATATAAAAAAGTCAGCAATTTATAAAAAATTTAGAACTAGCTAAAAGTTATTTTTTTAAATTTTACAAAATATGCACATAAAATAGATTATTTTTAAGTTATAATTTAACTCAAATACAATGAGGTGGATGCGAATTCTCTTACAATTCAATTTATACCACCATCATTTGCCTCATAAGCTTCCAAATTTTTATTCTTGGGAAAAAAACCCATTCATAATCCAGACTCAAATAAGTTGGATTTTTTTTTAATTTCGTATATTGAACTCTCTCTCTCTCTCTCTCTCTCTCTCTCTATATATATATATATATATATATATATGTTAAATTTAAATTATTATGTTGAAATATAAGTTAAAACTTTTTTTAATTTTTTTTGCAAATTTCTATTTTTTTGGCTTACCCTATTATAGCCGTGGGATCATCAGCTCTTAACATATTGATGCTGTGGCAAAAATAGTGTTCAGCCCAAGCCCAATTGAATTAGACCTCTTACGCCCAAAATTATTACGGCCTCGCTTTACTTATGTTTTTCAAGCTTTGACACTTCAACATCACCGCTTGGGCCCAAATTTAATAGGGCTTCTCATATTTAGATCATTTTTTTGTAAGAAAAAAATATTTATTGATAAGAAATAAAAATTGACTAGTTTACAAATAAATAGTATTTGAAAAAAAAAAAGAATATTTATTTATTATAATTGGTGTATTGAGATTTTTTTTTTGAAATTCCTAAATTAAAAGACAATCTTGATAATAGTTTCAAAAGTAAGGAACGTTAATACTATTTCAAAAACTATATGAAAAATGACTGTATTTGTCAAGAACCTCAGGGGAGGTCGATGAAATTTATCCTGCAAAAAAATAAAATAAATTACTACAATATTTATTATCATCAGTTTGGAATTAAGTTTGTGTCTGAAAGGAACTTTGGGCTGGCCCAATGCTTGGGCCCTTTTATACTCTCTGAGTCTCCATCTTTGTTTGCATCACCGGCCCTTTCCCATCTATAATGTACCTCTCTTGATTAAAAACACTTCAATTTTTTAAGGGTTAATTTCACTTTGCACCATTGCACTTTGGTCGGATTGTCAGTTTGCACTATTCACGTTAAATTTTAATAGTTCAACCCTTACACAGTCAACTGTCAGTATTCCCTTCGTTCAATTCCGTTTGAATTGAGGACAAAAAAAGGCATGTGATAATCATAAGCGATATTCCACCCTACACTTTCAAGGACAAAAAGGAGAATTTATTCCCCCTATACTTTCATTGGGCTTTATATAAAAAAGAGTGTATATGCTAAAGAAAGGTAGAACATAAGGTGAAGGAAAAGAGAAAGATGAAAAATACACACCAACATTCAAAATTATTTCAATTTCAATAAAATAAAATTGTCAAATGATTAAATATTAAAACAATATTGTTTTACTTTTGATAAATTTGTTCACCGCCAATGCCGAGAATAAAATTTTACTGAATATGTCAAATAAAACAAATATCAAAACACAACAGATAAAATTTACTGAATATGAAATTTTAAAAAAAAATTATTTGTACTTCCGCTATCATTGCCAGTGTCACCGTTGCCGCCACCGATACCACCCATCCATGTAATAATCAAATTTCACGATGTAAAATAGATAAATTTTAGTATTTATTTTATTCAAATAGTAGAAATTCACAATAGCAAATTTTCTGTTTCCATATTTTAAAATAGTAAAACTTTACTGTTTATTTTTTATTTATAAAATACTTAAAAAGTAAAATAGCTTATTTATTTTTTATTTATAGAATATTCAGACAGAAAAATGTCACTGCTCGTTTTCAAAAGGAGTTTGGGTATTAAGTTTTTGTAACATAGAATGATTGTGTTAAAAGTTAATGACCATAAACCTGATGGTGAATCAACCTAAATAGTATCGAGTAATTTAGACTTTGTCAAATTATATTTATGATTCACCATTTTCTTTAAAATTAGGATAAATCTCACTTTGCACCCCTGCACTTTCGGTAGATTGTCCCTTTACAACCTTCAATAGATTTTATCAGGTTAAAATTACACTAATGCCCTCAAAGATTGGCATGTGCGAGTCACATGCTCATTTTTTGTTAGTCTTTTATGACACCATATTAGGGGTGCACATGGGTCGGTTTGGGTCGGGTCTGAGTTAGACTCAGAACCGATCCGATACTGGTCGGATCTCAATTTTTGGACCCAGAATCGACCCGACCGTCCCTAAGAACCAAACCGAACTGATCGGGTCCGGTTCGATTCGGGTCGATTCTTCGATTCTTCGATTATCGGGTTGGGTCGGTTCGATTCGATTCGGGTCTTTGATTTTTTCTAAATTTTTTCACTTATTTATATAAAATAGGTAATAATCAAGTGTGGTGAGTGCACGGTATGCCTATATAATCGGTTCTAGGCTTCGATTCTCTGGTCGGTTTCGATCGGGTCGGTTCTGGATAAAAAATCTTAGGGACCCGAGAACCGAATCGCTCGAGTCTATAATTTTCAGACCCGGAACCGACCCAGGGGCATGAGAGAACCAACCCAAACCGACCCAATGAGGTCGGATTGGTTCGGGTCTCGGGTCGGACGGGTCTTTTGTGCACCCCTACACCATATGGACGGAGTAGTGACATTGGCAGTTGATTGAAAATGCGAGATTTGGATTGTCAAAATTGAAAGTAAAGAGTTCAAAGTGACAATTGAGTCAAAGTGCAAGGGTGCAAAGTGAAATTAACTCTTTTGTTAAAGATGAAAAAAACGAGAAAAAACTATATTTATTTTTCAAATAAAGTCGATGAAGAGAATTTGTAGGGATGACAACAAAACCTAGATGTGTTTTTGCTTACTCGATCTTAATAAAATGGGTATGAGAACGGAAATAGATAACCCCATTGGATTTGGGTAAGGTGACGGTGTGGGTATAGTAGAGGGTCCTTCAACCAAACGCCACCCATTTATATTTTATATTTTACAAAATACTTTTAATATTTTATTTTTTTAAATCATGATATCATATAAACTGATTAACATAGTTGGAGTGTCTATATTTGGGCCTAATTATAATTTAATATGTAAAATTGGGCAAATTTCACTTACCTCCTTTAAGGTTTTTGATAAATATAGTTACCTCCCCTATAATTTTGAAAATAGCATTAACTTCCCTTACTTCTAAAATTAATGTCAAGATTCCTCCATAGAAATAATTTTTGTACAAAAATAATAAACTTTCCCTTTGATTTAGGGTTTTCAAGTTTTTTTCCTCAATACACCCATTAAAATAAATAAATATTCTTTTTTTTTCTTCAAAATACCGTTTATTTGTAAACCATTACATTTTAATTTCTTTATCAATAATTTTTTTTTTAAAAAAGAATTGATCAAAACAAAATCATGAAATTCGTTTTATAATAAATGTAAGTTACCTTGCAAAGATTTAATAATGAACTTGATGTCTTAAACCAAAATCATGACACATAACTATATAATGAAAATATGATTCAATAAAGTATGCTTTTATTCATATCAAAAAATACTTTTGATTTTCAATCCATGATTTTACAAATCATTAAGTTTTCATATGTTTCAGCTTTTCTCAAAAGTATTTATTTCATAATTTCTTAAATCAATGATTTCAAAAACTTTACGACTTTTCACAAAAAGCAATAATCTTTCCGAATGATACACTTAGGCTAGTACCTAATTAGTCTCATCATTCACTGAGCATATGAGACAATATCTGACCCATTTCTCGGACTTTCACCGAAGGTTTGACATACCCAATATCTGTTCAATTTCTCGGTCGCTAATCGAATGCTTGACATTTTCTCCCGCACGGTTGTTGTCTAAGTCTTTCACCTCGAGCTTAATCTAAGCCAACTTATTGCGGTACATTCTAGCATGTCATTCCCAAAACTATTTACAAAATACAACATTCACAAAGTTATGTTTGCTAAAATTATTACTGTAAACCATATAAACATGCAAGTATTAAACCGTCAATAATAGTCATTATCGAAATCATTCGAATACATTTACTATAAACAATGTTATGATCATAAACATAAAACAAACGTATTTACTTCTAAAAAGTTTTCTTAAAACTGTTACAGCAAGTCACTACATACAGGTAGTGGTCTGGTCACTACTGATAGATAGTGATCCAGAGACTAAATCAAATAAATCACTACCGATAGTGAAAAAGAGTACTACTGGTAGGATACCATCTAGAGCCGAAATACAACTATTAACTACCAGTAGTAAAAATGTACTACCGTTAATCGATCAATTAGTGGCTAATATGCAAAAAATCACTACCGGTAGTGAAAAAAGTACTACCGGTAGATCGGGCTGTAAAATAAACTTCAGAAATAAAAGAAATTACCGGTAGAGAAAATGCGACTACCGGTAAACGAAATACAAGTATTAACTACCGGTAGTCGACCAATCAGTGGTTGCTATGCAAGAAATCACTACCGGTAGTGAAAAAAGTACTACCAATAGATCGGGATGTAAAACAAACTTCAGAAACAAAGAAAACTACCGGTAGAAAAAATGCGTCTACTGGTAGACGTTGCAGAAGAATAGATGATTCCGGATCTCAGAACTCCCTACTTTTCAAATAAATCAAATCTTTCATTTAGGTTTCAACACCCAAAATAATATCTCAATAGGCTAAGTATAAGCCATTAACAACAACCCCAAGATTAAACCCCACAATAAAACCCCACTTTATCTCAAATCAAAGTAATGTAAGCTCCCAAAATGATGAAGAAGATGGATGAACTCTAAAACTCCGATTCTAAACTTTCGTGACTTAAATCGAAACCTCTGTTGAGTAGATGATCTTTTTCCAAGAACCATTACTCAAGTCACACTATCACTCACTCAAATCTTGCCATTAAGAAGGAAACCCTAGAGAGAGAAATAAATAAATGCTCTTGAGCAATAAATGTGTTTTTGGCCAAAAAGGAGAGAGATAGATGTTTATGTGGTCTTAATCCCTTAGGCCTTGTTTGGCTTCTACACAATTAAACATCTAGCTATGGGCCAAGACAATTGGCCGACTCTCTCACTCAATCCACTTGCAAAACCTTACAAGCCCAAAATAATTTTCATCAAGCCCAATGTAAAATACATTTAGGTCCACTACCCCACTTGTGGACCAATTAAATTAAATGAGTTCAATTATACTAAAGTCCAAAATGATACATATCTATACATGATGTCATGCGCGTGTCATAATTATATAAAAAAATTTGAAACCTTACACTCCATGTCCTCGAGGTAGTATGCTCCTTTGCCAGCTAACTTAATGATCTTGTATAGACCTTCCTAGTTTGAGCCAAAATTTTCGCCCACTAGGTCTGGGGTGTTTCCAACAACCTTCCACAGGACTGACTTTCAAACCACAAACTCTCTATGGTGGACTTTTTTATTGTGCGTCTTGGCGAGCTACCGTTGGTGGCTCACCATTCGTATAAGTGTATTTTCTCTTCGTTCTTTAACTAAGTCGAGGTCCCGAGCTAGTAGTTTAGAGTTGTGCTCGTCATCATAGGTTTCGGTTCGGATTGTGGGCAACCCAGCCTTCAGCGGTATTATAGCTTCGAAACTGAAAGCTAATGAGTAAGGTGTTACGTTTGTTGACTTTCGCGATGTAGTTCCGTAGGCCCACAACATACTCGGTAGCTCTTCAACCCATTTATCTTTGGCTTTCTCTAGCCTCTTTTTGATCCCATTCATGATTGTCTTGTTGGATGCCTCGACTTTCCATTGCGCTGCGGGTAACTCGGTGTGGAATTGTAAAACTCTATATTCAGCTCGCCCAACATCTTTTTCACGCTTTTGCCCACAAACTGGGTCCCATTGTAAGATACCAAAGCTTTAGGGATGCCGAACTGAGATAGAATGTTGTTGCGAATGAATTTTTTTACATCCACTTCTCTAATCTAGGCTAACGTTTAGCTTCAACCCACTTGGTGAAATAATCTGTTGCAACGATCCAAAATTTCTTATTGTCTAGAGCTCGAGGAAGTAACATCACTATCTCCATTCCTCATTCAGCAAAAGGCCATGGGTCTGTCTGGTTTACCTCTAAAAAATTTGTAGTTAAATTTCTAAGCTTGGTGTTCAGGCAAATGAGAAACGCGTCTTGTTTGCTCGTGTAGTTCGATTTTAAGAATTTGCAATACTTAGAAGATTTTCCACACTTAGAAAAAAATTGAAAAGGAAAAGTGAAACTTAGAAAAAATTCTCTAACTTGGAAGAATTTTAGATAGATTAACCAAAATATTGGAAAGTAAAATGATAGTGCTATTGCCGAATTAAAGGAGATTGTATTGATCAAAAACTTTTTAGGACCCCGTGGGTAGTTCGGTATGAAAATTACAAAATTTCTCAATCACAAATAAAACTTTTTCAATGTATATAGGGTCACATTATAATGTTTAACTATAGAAACTTGGGAGACTTTGAAGCAACAATATCTTCCGGGGATGCCAATATGAAACCAATTATTTTGTTTCTTATTTCCAATTTTCAATTTATTATGTAACAATCATCACATTGTATAGAATATTTTGATATCGCACATACAAGTGTGAACAAATTAAAATGTGCAAACAAAATACTGTGGTGGCCGATATATGAAAAGGAAAACAACTTTCTGACTAATCAATTTTGGAACTCAAGTTAGTGGTGGTCCCTTGTTGGATTACGCCACATTTGGCCGATTTAAAAAATCTTATTTTTTTAATTAAAATATAAAAAGTGAAATAAAAAATCAAAATATTTTTATTTGGGATGACTAAAAAATCATCTAAATTTTAGTTATGAATTAGTAAAAAAATCATAATGACGGTTGAATTTACTAATAATCTAGGCCAAACAGGCTTAAAAAAGATACTAAAATTGTCTGGGATTTTCATGAAACTTCTCATCCTATAAGTAAATGGGATAAAAACTAATATAATTTATCTTAGTATAATTTTTTATTTAAAATTACTATGTTACTTTATCCAAATTTAAAATTCCAGAGTCACGGGAACTCGAATAAGAGCTTAGAATTTCAATTTCCTGAGACAAAAGATTATAAAACTCGAATTAACTGTTCGTTAATTGTGAGTTGTCATCACTAAACTCCATCCACATTAAAAAAATTAGGCACATAATGATAAACTACAGTAGATAATTAACAAGGGATACTGTCACGTGATACTGAAAAAGGAGATGTAAGCAACGTCTTCCACAATTAACGAACTTGAGTCCAAATTATCTTGTATTTATAATGCTATTTCTTTTATTATTGAACATGGGCAGGGATTTGATTGGCAAGCTATCCTGATTTTTCCTATGAAATATTCTAGTACTAATTTAGACCATCCGCTGATGCAGTGCAAGTTTCAATTATTATTTATATGGCCAAAATTCCACTGACACCCCTGGATTTCATTGAAATTATGTTGTCATCCCTTTAGTCTTTGAAATCACACTGTAATTCCCTGTTTTATGATTTTGTGTCACAGCTTAGTCCAATATTTAATTTTTAGCAAAATATCCAATAAAATTCCCATCTTGCCACTGTACTTTGATAAATAAATAAAAAATCACAGTCTCTACCACTCTACTTGACTCTCACTAGTCACTTCTATCTCCATTGAAAGCCACCACCAACACAATCTCTACCACTACAATGGAAGTTAAAGATGGTATAGAGGTGGAATTTGGTGGCTTGGCTTTATTTATTTTTTTCTCTTAAAAACTTGACAACAAAGAAGGGTATTTTAGTAACTTTGTCCTTAAATCAAATGTTGTTAGCTGATAGAAAGTGCGTTAGTGTGATTTTAGAAAATAAATGTGGTACAGTGTGATTTCAGATTAATACAAAGAATGTAAGTGAAATTTACCCTTATTTCTATAATACAACAATACAACTATTAGAAGTTTAAATAATCATTTTGATAAGGTGACGAGATTGTGTAAGCATGTGATGTCATTTATCAGCAAGATTCTGAATAGGGGATGAATCCTTTAAGCAAAAAAAAGATGGTGGTGGTTGTACCAAGAAAGAAGAAGAAGAAGAAGAAGATAATTGTTGGTTGTAAAAATCATTTTCACCAGTGTGATAATGTCTTCTGCTATCTTTGTTCTACTTTATCGGAAAAATAAAATGAGAAGACTATCTTGATGTACCAAAGCAGATTTTTCTTTTTTTTCTTTTTAACTCATTTTTAATGAAAAGTTTAAGAAAATATAAAATTATGATATTTTTAATCAGAACAAACAGAGCCAAATAGAACAATGGAAATATATATATATATATATATATATATATATATATATATATATATATTGCATATTTATTTGTGGTGTGACTCATATTTTTGTGACTCCAATAACTATATATGAGTATACAGTAGCACAAAATATAATGTTATACTTTTTAAATATAATTTAGAAAAGCATAAATAGAAGTTTTATTTTGTTGTTGTTGCTGTTATGAGATTATCCAATTCAACAAAAAATAGAGTGCGAAAAAAAGACAGTTTTTCTGTGTAGTGCGTCCAAGCATTTTGAATCCATTTTGATAATCCCAACCATGTATTTAGTAGACTATGTTATGAAAATTAATACTATAAAAAACTATACTGATCGGATACAAAGTAATATTTATTTAATATAATTTTTTATAATTTAATAAATGAATGTGACACACAAAATTATATAAATTTATCTTGATATAAATAGATATTATATTTGATTAACGTAATTTTTTACTGTCATTAATTTATAATTTAAATTATCAAAATAAGTTAAAAATATTTTGAATATACAGTACTGAATTTGGATAGAAGAAAAGCTGTATTCCGAATAAAAGTGTGATAATCATTGCAGGTTGGAAGTGTATAAAAAAATATCATATTTTGGAATCTTATGCAGATTCTTCCTACGTTCACACAGCCACACAGCTGGACTCCTATGATTTCATTTCGTTGACTGGCTGCACACGACCCAACTCTCTCTCTCTCCTCCTCTTTACCAGTCAAAAGCGTCTCTCACCACTCCCTCACCATTATATAATCAAATCCAAAAGCAGGCCCCAATAAAGATCACTCTATATTTGAGCTACGAGAGCAATAGCCTTCACTCAGCTACGTGAGATCTGTCTTACGATGAGTATGATCCAAATCTGCTTTCTGGGTATTGCATAAATTTCTCAAGTACGTTTCAGATTCATATTCTTCTTTATTCC
>BRYE01000015.1:3152631-3155131 GCA_030159115.1 Actinidia arguta var. hypoleuca | reverse complement strand
TTCAACTCAAGTAAGAATTATCCCAAATCGGCACTGTAAGGGGATAGAATATCCAACCTTATTTTCATTCGAACTCCACTACGCACCACCACCAGACTGTCGCTCTATAGCAAGCCCGAGCGACAGTCCAGTTGGCCATCTCATCACAGTAGCTCAGACGGCGAACACAATGACCATCTCGACGGAATGTCTTTACTGAGCTGTGGGGCAACGGGTAGTGTATATGCGAAGCTTCTCCTGTCATCCATACGTTTGGGCTCAAGTTCTTATGATGTGATAGGCTAGCTACCAACCACGTTCATATACGCATAATTGGGTCAACGGGCGCGTGTCCGCACTCGCTGATCTACACTACAAAAGGAGCATTCCTTTGTCATTCAGGAGTAATCAACACTCTCTCTCCCTCTCCCTCACTAGAGCCAAAGACGCTCATTTTCTCTCTTCTTCTTTGTTTTCTCCGGTCATTAACTTGACCATTGGAGAGTTATATCTAGAATAGCTCCGAGTGATCTTTCTCATAGTTGTTTCCTTGCAGATTTGACCAAACAGAGACCAGAGGTGCCCAAAAATGTCCTTGAACCACCACTTTGTTTTGCTTTGATTTTTTTCCATCTCACAATTAACGCCATATGTGGGAAATAGACTCCAAACACGGTAATGTTGGTTTCGATGGTTTCTAAAAGCAACAATGGCAGTAGAGATAGCCGATAAGCTGTAGGGGACTCTCCTCTCATGCCAAAACCTCCGGTGGAGAAGGGCGGAAGGCTCTTGGACGATGCTCAAAGGGTGGCCACGGGCCTCTCTCGGCAGAGGACAAGGTAGCCAAATCCCAAAGGCGGCAAAGACTCGCAAGACGAGGCCACAAGGGTCATGAATCTTCAAATGGAGGAGATGAGACAAATACTAGTTGCCAACAACCTCAAACTACCTGCGAATAGGGTAAACAAAGCATCGTTTGAGGTATGAGAGGTCGGATGTGGTGCCGTAGCTCGGGGAGACTCAAAAGGCAAGAAGGCTTGTTCGCACCACAATGAAGTAGAAAGTCAAGGCGATAGCTGTGAGCGCTATGGCCAAAAATGCAATTCAAAATTTTTTTAAGGATTAAATAGAAAATTTCATAAAAAATGGGAGTCCTCACCCAAATTTTAGATTTTTGGGATACCATTAAAAATTTACTCTCGTGAATATAACTAGCCCCTTTTCATCCTCAAAGACGGGACTGAAATTAAATAAAATTAATTGTTAATTATGATGCATGCCTTAAACTATTACATATTAACAACATGGCACACAACACTTTAATTTAACACATAAATCATAACACCACACTAAATTGAAAATTAGGGTTTTACAAAAAGGTGCCTCAAAAACAAAAATTAATCAAACGCGATAAATTGGTGTTTTTCGGAATGCTTCAACCATATGGTTTAGGACCGTTATCTTAGCCGATTTAGATCTTAGCCGTTAGATCGAATAAAAAATAGATCTCCATTGTTGGATCACAATAGATTGCCCTCGTGCTGAATCAAGATGATTGGATCGGCTCATTGGATTATTGACCGTTCTTCCCTAGTCGGATAGCTCTTGATTTCGGTAGAGTTTTGGCAAGACTTGGACTCTACAAAAATCTCCAAAAAAAAATCCGGCAAAACTCTCGATTAAGTTAGGAATTCTTTGAGAGAGCTTCCTGCGGTTCGAGTTTCCTATTCTAAACTGGATTCAATAGAGTTTCTTCAGAATCGGGACTCTCAGGCTTCCCGTTCTAGTAAAAACTCAAAATTTCTATACTACGAAAGAAAAAACTATTTCATATTCTAATTTTCGCAGAGTTTCCCACTCTCTTCCGCACTTCCTACTCGCTAAAGCTCTCAACATATAAATTTTGGGATTTCAATTGTTGTGGGAGGAGGGTCCTCTATGTAGGGCTTGAGAAGAGAGGTTAGAAGTGTTTCAACCTAAGTCACCGATGCGAAAGCGCGAGCGCCAGCGAGAGCGTCAAATTTAAAAAACTCTACTATTGAGAGCGTCATGAGAGCGTTCATTAAACAATAAAAATATATATGTATATAAATTTATTTATAACACAAAAATATATGATATTACTTTCAGTGAATTAATAGTACATATATTTACAATTAATTAATTGAATTATAGATGCAATGTTTATATACTTTTATACTATAAGTATTTATTTTAGATATGATAGGTGACATTTATTTGCATGTAATGTTTTTGTTTTAACTAAAAAATTGCTCCAAAATAAAAAAATTAAAAGTAACCAATATTCAACTAAAAAGTAATGTAGCACAGTGAAATAGTGGTGTACAGTGTACCTTAGGTCCTTACCCAGTAGTCAAGGGTTCAACCCTAGGAAAATTTAGAATAAATTCGTAAATCCACGACTTTGGAGCGCAAGCATGGGCCTTCACCGGCGAATTGTGTGACTAAGTTTCAAACACCCTTTCAACCAACTCCGTAAGGCTTGTGACGTAGGCAACAT
>BRYE01000015.1:3137631-3140131 GCA_030159115.1 Actinidia arguta var. hypoleuca | reverse complement strand
CATCCGATGTTTTTATTGTTATTTATTGCAACACGCACGAACCCGTAATCTGAATTTTGTTTCTGGTTTATGTTTCTTGTTCTTCACACACACAATCTCTCAATTTTTTTCAAGTTCTGTTATTTTTTTTTTGTCTGATTGAATTGCAGATCTTCATGAATCACCCGATTTTGTTATTGTTATTGATTGCAACACGTACACACCTGAAATCTGAATTTTGTTTCTGGGTTATGTTTCTTGTTCTTCACGCACACCAACTGATTTTTTTTTTCTTCTAGTTCTGTTAATTTTTTTTTGTCTGGCTGAATTGCAGATCTTCATGAATCATCCAATGTTGTTATTGTTATTGATTGCAACACACACAACCCTAAATCTGAATTTTATTTCCGGGTTATGTTTCTTGTTCTTCACGCACACAAACTCTGAATTTTTTTTCTAGTTCTGTTATTTTTTGTCTGGCTGAATTGCAGATCTTCACGAATCACGCAATGTTGATCAAAGTGAGATTTCTTCTTTTTCTATTTCTTCTTGATCTCAACACACGCGCACACAGACAAACTCTTAGTTTTGTTTTCGGGTTCTGTTTGAATTTGTTTTGTCTGTGTGAATTGCAGAACTTTGTTCAGCAGTTATTGATCAAAGTGAGGTTTTGTTGAATTGCAAACCTTCTTCTTCTTCTCGATTGCCACACTGCACACATATACTTTTGAATTTTGTTTATGTTTTTTGTTCAAATTATGGTTCTGTTTAATTATTTGTTTTGTCTGGCTGAATTGCAGTTCTATCACTCTCGTTGATGACTAAAGTGAGGTCTTACTCTCGATTGCGACAAGCACACACAAACTCAGAATTTTCAATTTTGTTTCTGTGTTCTATTTCTTCGATTGTAAATGCGCACACACAAATTCTGAATTTTGTTTCTAGGTATTGTGTACTATCACCATTGTTGATCAATGTGAGGTTACTTCTTCTTCTTCTTCATCATCCACATGAACTTTTAATTTTGTTTTGGTACTGTTTAAATTTCTGTTCTCTAGCTGAATTGCAGGTCTTGGATGAAGACCCTCCAAAGTAAAGTAAAGCAAGGTTTCTTGCTTTTTCCTAACAGTTTAGTGGATCTTCCCTGTTGGCTCCCTGTTGGAGATGTGGTATTTAGTCGAGTGGCTCCCTGATTGCCTGGTGTTGTTTGGATTCCAGTTATCAGGAATTTTTCACAATGGAGTCACAGCTTCCCAATTTGGTTTCTATTGGCTTCTTGAAATTTGTCCTATTCTTTACCTTGAATATTTGAAAATGCATCTTTGGAAATGCATCTTTATCAGCTTACATATATTGAATATTTAAATCATTAATGGGAGAGAACAAAGAAGTTGTTATCTGTTATCTGCACCTTAAACTCAACTTCTGTGAAAAGTCAATCTCTGGGTAAAATAAATGTCTTGTATGTGTCAGGATTTCATATTGTTGGCTATGGTTGCACAACATGTGTAGGGAACTCCGGGGCATTTGATGAATCAGTTGCTTCTGCGACTTCAGACAATGGTAAACTTTCTGTTTATTCTTCCACATTTCTTTTAAGGGCAACAAAGATAACACTAACGTTATATACTCCATATTTTGTTACTGCCAAATTCTAATCACAGAAGTCTTCAGAAGCTGCGATTTGACAGGTCTGTAGGCAGCGGCGGACATAAAAACTTAGCAAAGAGGGCCAAGGTGATATTGCTTATATTTTAGAGGAGTTAAGGTAAAGTTATTCATATTTTGAAGGGGCCAAATAATTAATTGCTTTCGTTAATTCTAAAACGTTTGCAAGACTATTAATAAAATTTGGAGGGGCTTTGTCCTCCTGCCCTGCGCCCCAGTCCCCATTGTCTACCTTTTTATTGTAGATTAAATATCTTTCAATGAAAGTAATATCGTGTAGTCTTCATTGACGATTCTAGTTTATTATTCCTATACAGTAAACTATGTTTTTATACTTCGTTTCTGGTCTCTCTAACCATGTTGTTGGCAAATTCAAGGCTGAACCTCTAGGAGGCATCATTATAGTTGATAAGCCAACGTGAGACCACTTTTACCCTATTTTTTTTAAGGCTTTGATGAATCTTCTGCCAGGAATGTGGGGCTGATACCTTGCATTGTTTGCCATTGCGCTTGTAACCTTTTCATGCCTTCTTATTTTTTCCGTTTAGTTTCCACTGTTCTTGATCATTCTACTAAATTCAGACACCCAACTCATCTGGTAACTCCATCTGATATATTGATGACTGCTTCGTCTTCTGAGACTTCCCATGCTATTGAACAGAAGAGTGACGGAGTCTCACGGAGATCCAAACATTCAGGACGTGGTCGTCACCAAAGATGTGCACAATGTGGAGGTGAAGGTTAAAGTCGTGGGTACAACCGGATTTAGTCAGAAAAATGAAATTGGCTCTCAGGTAGAACCTCGGAATCTTATTCTTGTAACTGAAGAGAGAGTGTTTTGCTCTGAAGGCCT
>BRYE01000015.1:3117631-3120131 GCA_030159115.1 Actinidia arguta var. hypoleuca | reverse complement strand
TTGGTTCGGAAAAGTATGCCTAAATGTGATTTAAATTTGCCTAATCTAGGCTAATACATGCTAAAACCATACTAATCACGCATTAATCATTCCAAAACTCACTAATCATGTGCTAACCATGCTCAAATCATGTTGGTTAAGAAATGAATAATGTTTAAACAAAGAAACATTATTTTTCAAAAAGTTTGGGTGAAAATTGTACTTTTAACCATTCATGTTTCAATGCAAGGCCAAATCATGTTTATGTTTTTCAAACTTTCTTTTCATGTCACCGAAAGAATGTTTTCCCAAAAAAATTGTTGAAAATTGCACTTTCCACCTCTCTTATTCTAATTCGATATCGAAATCATGTTTCTTGTGTTTGAAAACTTTCAAATTCAAGCCTAATACCATGTTTCCTACATGTAGACTCATCTCATCAACGTCCACTTCTATGGTTCTCATCACAACACAATTCTATGATACGGGAATCTTCGAGATAGTGTGCGAGGGAAGATTGACAGCCTCGTATTTGATGACTTCATTCGAGAACTTGCTGTTACTTTGGCTACCCTTTACGGGTATATGGGCACTCTTTCTCGCGGGAACGTTGAGAGCGTAGGGGGCTATTACCCTATCTGGGAAATATGATTTCTCTTTCTTCCTGCTTTTCCAAGTTTGCAATTTACTTGTTCTCATTGTACGCCTCCTTCTCCCGCTCTGGTGCTTCGAATATCTGGGCCCCCTTGCTCCCCGAAGCCAGTATGAAGACCCCAATGTCTGTCCGAGGGGCCATCACTGGGTCACAGGCTTGATGTCTTCTCGTGATAACTGCGGTTCTGTTCTTTCCATCCGTCAGATTCTGAACCAATAAACAATTGAACAGGTATTCCCAGTTTTCCATCTGTCTGTTCCATTTTTGTTTTCTGCTATCCCACACTCATTACTGTCTTTGGTTTGTTGGTCAACTAGACTCCTTGGATCGACATGCAGTGGCATGATGATGTGGGAAATACTTTCCAGATCAACAGTCAGCACATCCTGTACGAGGGACCCTTCGTTTGTGAGTGGTACTTGGGGCAATGGGTTGTTTGGCAGTCATTGGGGTTTCCTCACTTCATGATTTCTCATCCTCTTCCTGACAGCATGCGATGTGCTAGTGACCTGGCTAGCGCCGCATTCAAAGAGGCCATGAAGGGCTTTGACGCTACCACTCTTCTCTTAGACGGGGACTATGCTGAATTTGTTCATACTTCCCTCAGGATTCCCTTTGACGTGGGTATTCCCCCGCTTTGACGCTACCACTCTTCTCTTAGATGGGGACTATGCTGAATTTGTTCATACTTCCCTCAGGATTCCCTTTGACGTGGGTGTTCCTCGTGTCCATCCTCAAGAAAATTATGACCTCCCGGAGGCTATCTACTTCGCTTGCCCAGATGGTTCTCAGTTCAGGCAGGAGTTCTCTGGCAGGCCTACCGGGGATATCCCTATTCCCATGATAATTTCTCTTCTTTCCGGTGCATACCTGATTTATTCTATTAAGACTGATTCACGTTGTCTTCTTTTCAACCTTTTCTCTGATTTGTCCAAGCGGTCGCGAAGTTACTAAATAACCCGTGGGATGGCTGGCATAAGCGGGTGATGGATTGGATGCACTGCTGCTCTTGCAAGGGCAAGGGCGTAGTATGTCTATTTCCCTTATCTCAACTGTCTTCTTTGAGTGCATCATTAATCTATCTAATAAAAACTCTGCTTGTAGCGAATTTCGAGACACGACTCGAAATGGGTATTTCTAACACCGCTCCATCTTTTTGCTACAGCTCCTTGTTGGCTTTGAAAGAGTGAAGGTTGGAGTGTGAAGGAAAAAGATAACAGTATCTTCTGGGAATCTAAGGCATACTCAATTCATTTAATTCTGGAAATTATAGTTTCAACAAAGATGGGTCATGAGAAGCAGGGTTTGTTAATTTTTGGATTGGTGATGTAGAAAAGGGCACCACTAAAACTATTTTAAACATCAGAATTCTGGTGTAATTTGCCAATCTATTGAAGTGGAAAAGTTGGAGGATATAACCGTTTAGAATTATTGGATCATCTACTCATTTTTCATTTTTTTTTCTTCGCCAAATCCAGAATCCAAACACAACCTTAGATAATTTGCTAGCAATATTTTTGTAGAGAGAGTAGGCTATGATCATTATGGGGAAAGCATGACTCATAACTCCACAGGCTTAACCTAGTTTCAAGTTTGTCAAAAAGAATAATAGAACATAAAACTCGTACCAAATTTTGAATAGTCTCTTTGTAAGCATACAGGTTGTGATTAGAGGCGTCTCAGTTTTTGGTCGGTTTTTTAAATGAACTTGTAACATTCGGTTTTAGAATTACAGAAAATTGATTTTTCGGTTCAGTCCCGGTGAGTTACTTGGAAGCAAAATGGACAACTCGAACTACCGTGAGTTACTCTGGCGGAAAACATGAAGAAGCCAAAGCAACCCAAGCGGAAACATAAGAAACCAAT
>BRYE01000015.1:3102631-3105131 GCA_030159115.1 Actinidia arguta var. hypoleuca | reverse complement strand
AAGACCCATGGTATGATCACCAACCAATAAACAAGATGGAAGTTTCAAAAGGATGGTGAAGTAAACCTTCACTTTTAGGTAAACCTGTTTCTAATGGACTTTTGTAGTATTTTTCTGAAAGGTTTATATACATAAAGTGAACAAATGAAATAGTTGTGTACCAAACTGCAATGTTTGCCACTCTTCGGTTAGCTTATATATATTGCACATGGATAGTTTGGGTGTGTAGAGAACCAATTAGAAAGCTAGTCAACCCATAAAGTTTGTTGATGTATTCTTGCAAGCAAGAAAACAAGTTATAGTCCTAAACAAATTTTCTTTCATGTCTATTTTCTGAGCAGAACACATTTGCCCAGTTGCCCCCAAGACCTCTTATAAGGCATTGACAACTATCTACATATCACTTGGACGAAATAATTGTAGATGTTCTATCTTTATTGTTTCAAGTTGACAGAAATCTTGCACTACTGCAGATCTTACCTTAGCAAAATGAGTTCAAAGTCGCTTAGTTTTGTAACTACTATTCATCAGCAAATATAAATTTAGGAAACATGAAAAGTTAAGTATTCAAAAACTCTTAGAATAGCCATTGCAACCAATGGGGAATTTGTAAGAAGTTAGATTTCGACGATCAAAATACAAACAGAATGATATGCTGACCTGAAATGTCATCATAGGAAATAAAAGCACCTAAAATTATCAAAAATACAAATTTATGCAAAACACAAACACTAAATCTTGAAGCATGCCACATGCCTAAGACTTCCATAATTCTAGTAACACAAAAGAAAGACAAATAAGGATATATCTAGTGAAAATAAGATTTTGATCATGAGAGTTCCAATCAATATATTGAGATTGGCATTATGTGTTTTTTTAAACTATTTGCTAGAAACAAATAATAGGCTACTAAACATCACTATGAGAAGGTGAGATTCCCCCCCTCTCACACAAACACACAAAATAAATACAAGTGAACATGGTTGGAAAAATTGTAGCAAGAAAAATGAACAGTGCATGGTATTGAATATAGATAGATGGACATCCATCTTAAATCATTTTGCCCCAAACTAAATATGTAAAACTGAAGTACAAGGTAACAGAAATCTTATTCGGCTCACAACCCATGAGAAAGATATCGACAATTATAAGAATGTATTCCATAATGCTTGCTCAAAATTTTAGAAAATGGAAACATCAAAATGATTACGTCGAACCAGCAGCATGATAACCTAAATATATGGTACTTCCTGCTATTTTATATATTGAGTTATTATATGTTTAGTTTTCAGCAATGGCAACGTTATCCTTAAGTAGTCATGTCTTAAAGTTTTGTGCTAAGGACACAATCATATAGTTGTCGGCCCATCTCTGCATCCATATCTTGCAAAACTTCAATGTAAATATGCATTGTCTTGAAAACAATATCGTTGATTTTGCAAAAGGAAAAGTAAACTACCAAGAAGTAAAGAGAGAGTGATAACAGACCTTGACAACTCAGCTAGAGCCAACTTGTGCGTTATTAGGCAAGAATCATCACCTATGCTCTTCTTGAAATATAGATAAACGTCAGAAATAAAGGTTTCATCAAAAATCTATGAAATAAGAAAAATGAATGCAGAACGAATGCTAATATAGACAAATTGTCACTAACTTCTCGTTTTCCTCTCAGGAATACTTAGTGGTGAGTGCAAATGCTAAAAGATGCGATGTGGGGAAGAAAGATATCAATGACCGGATCTCAGAGAGAGAGAGAGTAGATAACTAAAAACTTCTGACCAAATTCATGAAGTTATTGTGATGGAAAGAGAGAACTGCACATATTCAACTGTGGCCAAATGCCCATGGCTCATTAGAAGAGTTATCCGTAGTTTTAATGACTGATCTGGAAGATCCTGGAGACTTATTAGTTGCACTTGTGGTCAATGTGGATATATGATCTTGAATACCACAAAACAACATACTCGTTCCGCTTCTCAGTTAGAATTTAGAACTGAATTTGTGGACTAACTACCTCGACCCCATTTAGAAACAAGAATAAAAACAAACTAGACACTTAAAATTATGGAGAGAAGTTCTCCAAAGCACAAAACATCCTACTGAAATTACAAGATGTTGAAATATAGCATCAAAATATGGTAATGAATAACGAAAACTTGAAAAAGATTACAGATTGTTAGAAAAATAAAAAAGATTACCAAAATTGAATGTTTTGTTATTGGCACTTTGGTGCTATATAGAAATTTGAGAATTTAACATTCAAAGCAAAAAAGTTGTGAAACCATCCATAAATTGGGAATTTAAAATCAAAATATAGATATGAATCCCTTTTCATTTTTTTAGTAATAAATACTTGCATACCAAAAAATACTTTGTTTTAAAAAAGGTTTTAAAGAAAACGTGTGGAATGATGGTTTACGGAATTGAAAACTAAAATATAGATATGGATTTTATTAATTTTATTTTCATTAACAACACATTTATAGATTTGAAAGACACA
>BRYE01000015.1:2975131-2977631 GCA_030159115.1 Actinidia arguta var. hypoleuca | reverse complement strand
GCGAGGGCATTTTGACTTGTATCAAAAGATTACATGACTGCGCCATGGAATGCTATGAACCTGTTGAGGAAATTCAATTAGTCTAAATTTGTTTGGATGGTTTGCAGCCTCATTACAAACCACTTTTGGTGAATCTCCATTTGCCTACATTTTCCAAGTTGCTTGAGAGAGCATAAAACTTGGGAGATTTTGTGCAGCTATCATTTTCATGATCGCACTGGCCTAGCAAGAGAGGCCCGTCTGCCTATGTTATTGAGGAAAGTAGCTCGCTGGGGTACTAGAGGAGGCGTGAGTATGATGATCCACCCCCGCTGCTACCTTACAAGTACAACGAAGCCAAGGCTATGTTAGGCTGCCCATCTTGGAATGGAGCCGTAGGTAACGCCACTCCTTTATAATATGGAGAACCTCGTTAGATAGAAACCGCCCTTGTTCCGTGGCTGCCTCAAAGCACAACTTGTTCAAAAAATATTTCCTTCTCCACTGGCACTTTGCTCTTTCTCCTCATCAATCCAAGGCCTGATCACTCCCAAAGCCTAGAGAAAATTGGAAAGGAAAGAAATGGACAAGAATACATTTAGAAGATTATTAAAGAAAATCGGATTTTTTTTTCTAAAGAGCATAGAAGTAAGTGTTACCTTCTCATCCAAGCCTCGCCGTGACATTCATACCACGCCACGACACAACTGTCATCTTTTGAAAGTTATGTCAGCTTCCCCGATGAAGTTGCAACGGGATAGTATATTTCTTTCTATAGACAGCTTATGACCAAAACGATCTTGGGTGGGGATACTTCATCCTGCTAGGCTTTGAACAAACAAACGGCCTGAAATTTGCCAATTGTTGAGACCAGCAATCCAGCCACCGCTGTGATACCCTACCCACACGATCTCCAGCAGGAAGGCTAAGACCGGCTGGTCTCGTCAAAAGGGCGCGCTGGTTTCTTATCAAAAAATGAATACAAATTTATTCAACAATGACTTGGGGAGGGTTAGGTACTCCCTGGTCATAACCGAGTTGTCGTTCTACTCTCTGCGAGTTGTGTGTCACAGGGATCCACATCAGAGTCATATCGTCGAAGGCAGGAATCTCACCTGGTAAAGCCCACAATGCGCCAACAATCCTGGCTTCCACAACGGTGTTGAGCTCAACTTCCACATCTTTTGACGGATAAAAAAGACCTCGCCACGCCCACGAGGTTCACCAAATAATGCCTAAAACATAATTCATTCTCTATATCCACAACCAAACCAAAATTGCCGGACTCTCTGGTAGAAGTTGGCGCTGATGCCGCGGTATATGCTGTCCAAGCTCATTCAAAATTTATGCCCCCCTTAGAGATCTTTCTCGTAACTATCCTAAAAAAATTCAGCAAAGACATTCGGAGTATGAGCAATATTTGGAAAAGAAAATGCTCATACACAAACATATGAAGAAAAGAAGTATCAAGAAAGGTAATGACCTCATACCGACCTTGGGACCTCATCTGGTAGTCAAAAATTAGGTCCAATCTTCGGAAAAGGCTGGCAAGAAAAAGGGGACCCTAAGGCCATGTGCCTCCCATGAGCTTGAAGAGTCACGAGTCTGAATACACTCACATTCACACCATCCTGTGAACGTCCGTCCACAACATACCGCAATAGCCATAAGACCAGAAAAGTTGCTAAAGTAAAATCAATACCACTAGTGAAATACTTGTGCTTGGCCCCGCTAGAACCACTATCAAGCTTCTTTGGAGGATAATCCCTTAAAAATACTTCATCCACTGCGCATAAGTATTCTTATGAGTTACTTGTGGAATGTCCTCAAGAATCCCATATAACGGTTTGACTAGGCAGTTTGACGTCGCCACGATATGATACATTGATGTGGAGCAAAAATATACATTGTATTTATTGATTATTATCTTTTATTATTTTTTAATTAATTTTCTTTTAGTATTAGAATTCTAGTTTTCTTTTAATTGGGATTTTATTAGATTTTGAGTAGTGTTTTATTTTAGTAGTCTAATTCGTTTAAAATTCTAGTAGGTTTAGAATTCTAATTTCCTTTTTAATTAGGAGAATATTATAAATAAGTATGTAACCTTATTTTTTAAGGCAGATTATGATTGATATTATTGAGAAACCCTAGTTTTCTTTCTTTTTCTTCTAGATTCTAGTGAGATGCCAAACTTTCTCCTCCCCTTCTACTATTCTTGTTCGATTATCTATTTTGTTTGAGATTACTTATTGTCCTGCATCAAATTTGGTATCAAAGCCTAACTTCAATCCATATCCTTTCGTTGTTATCATGTAACGCATACCCAGTCGTCGACTGCTCCAATCGAACCCCGACTGACCTCCAACGTCTTTCGACGGGGCTTTGACGTGAGTCGCCAAACCTCATCGGGATCCCCTTACGTCCGACGATGTCGCCCGGCCCTGATTGACCATCTGCAGGCCCGATTTGAATTCGATAGTGCTCCAAATCGTTTTTTTACAACACCAAGGTGTTTGTA
>BRYE01000015.1:2917631-2940131 GCA_030159115.1 Actinidia arguta var. hypoleuca | reverse complement strand
CTGTCTGTTTGTCTTATTTTTTATCTGTTTGCATGCATGTGTGAGTTAGTGAATGTAAATGTGGTACATTGTCCTAGCACGGTCCACTAACCTTGTTTACATGGTGATGAAAACCATTTAGAATTTCTGGTAACTTCATTGTTGTTTGTTTGCACTTACTTCTCTGCCATGCAAGAGCTAGCAAAACCAACCAACAATGTTTGGACTATATTTTCCAATCTCCACTTGCTTCTCTATCTTCCAATCTTGTTAGTGGAGATTTATTGTTGGTTTGTTTCGATAAGAAAAACTCAGCATTGAATATAGAAGTTATGCTAAGAGAAACTTTCAAGATAAGTGCAATCTCAAATCTTGTAAGAGCCATACATTTGCCACCTCTGGTTTTACCAGTTCACTGGAAAAATATTAACGTCGTTTGGTTTTGATTTTGCATAAATACAAACTTCATTACGTGGTCTTAATAATTTTTATTGCTCACTACCCAAGTGACTATCAAAATAAAGGTGCCACAAGGATGAAAGGAAGGCCTAAATAAAGTCAAGGCGTAGCAAATGACATGACTGCCGATGCTGCAATCTTTCAATGCAGAAGTTACCCACTGCTGGCAGCATAGTAATTTTACCATTCTCTACAAGATTCCAAAGCATTAGTATTTGGAGCTGCTGCAAACTTTTGTTTGCGAAGTGCCAAAGGTTTTGTTTCCAAATCCGTATTGTCATCTACATGGGAAGAAGCTATTCCGAGTTAAAACAACCATGGAAAAGCAAACTAATGACAGATTTCAAAGAGAAATTAATGTTTTTCTAGAATACATCTCCTTCCATCTTTAAAATCTGTTGTATTCTTGCTCTTTCTTCATTTTCAGCCACTTGGTGATGTAGGGCAAATAAGGAAGGCTTTTAGGCTTTCAAAAGAAGAAGTTTTTGAGGTTGTTTTTGGTGTAGAAAATTAAAAACAAGAAGAAAGAGGAGAAGAAGATATTTCTAGGAATCACTTGTAGAATCCCAAGGCATCACACCTAGGGTTTGAATTGCATCACACAACTCACAAATAAGCATTAAAACTACAATTTTTTTATAATAAACTCAACTCTATTGGTTTAGTAGCATTACATGCCTTTACATAGACTAAGATGATTTTCCATACCAAATAAGACTAAATTCTGAAACTAGAAAGGAAACTGCTAAAACCTATTCAACCAAAAATGACACAAATAGAATCACAAATAAGATCTCAACCTATACAGCGACCCAATAAATTAGCATTGTTGCCAATTCCAGCAAAAACAACCAAAATACCCCCAGACAACAAATTATCAGAAAAAATATGATGAATAAAATTAGTTTTGAACCTAACCTAAATAATCATAAAATAGGACTCTACTAAGACTAAAAACATGACTATTTGTAGTTTTCATTGGCCCGGCCTTGAAATCATGCCAATGTCCAACCATGGCCACTTATTTAAATTTATTTCCTTGAACTTCTTATAACCTCCATCACTTGGTCTTGAGGCTTTTCCAATATTGCGTAGTCACCCACAATGAACCAGTGCATGATTCTCAAATTGGTTCACGATCAGGTCCCTCAAGTGCTGTATTTGTTTTTCCCAGTGTTGTATGAATTGAAGAACCTATTCCTTGAGCAAACTATATGCCAAGGTTGCTCAGAGGACAAATACTTTTTGATGTGGGCTCAAGTGGTGCTTGTTGAAGTCGAGCTAATGTCAAAAAATGAAGAAACTTGTTCTCCTATTCAGCAACATGTTGTTGATGCTGCTGCATTGCCCAATGTAGTCAGCTCCGGAATTAGCAATTCAGTTTAATACCTAAGCATTTCCTCACGCACGGGAAAGATCACTTTTTTTTGTTCCGTAATTATTGTTTACTTCTGACTGAAGAAACCTCATTATGCTTAGAATTCATCAATTGTGCTTCAATCAACATATTCTAAATCACTATTAATGTCTCTTGAAAATTCCATCCAAGACAACTATATCAATTGCGGCACTTCCTGCTCTCTCTTCTTCTACAATAATCATAGTGATAACATTCAAAAGTGCTCGATTGCCCCATCTGGAAGGAATTCCAATGACTGTAATCCAAGTTCTTCCTTTGTGACCTCCAGTAGAGAATCAGAGGGCATAAAAAATGCAATGGAGAATTAAAATCAACCTAAAGCTCTATGCCCAGAAACAACAATTGAAGAGAGCGAAGAGTAAGCAACTGCAAGATGAAATGGTAGGTTTGTGCATGCTTTTATTCCATGTAAGGTGATGTCAGGGGACTGTATTTCGCTAATATCATGCTGTAATAGGCACATGAAACCTTGTCTCTGATATTTGTGCAAGAGTCTTGAGTTGTGTGGTTTAGTCAATTCATGGTTTGCTATGTCTTGATACAGTTAATGATTTTAAGAGTTTCATAGATGCATGATTGTGAGTTCTCATGGTATTTGACACATGTCTTATTAAAATTTTGCACTGATCAATTTCAGAGCTTGCAAGCAGTACCGTATGGCTTTCCCTATCATTAACTCCACGATTTTGTACCTTTTGCTATGTTTTTCGGTTATTTTTCCATGTTCCTCGTCCCTCAACACAGATAGTTGGCGAACTATGCATCAACCCAAAAGCAAGAACTTCATTGTAGATTGGAGTGTCTCCCTTTGTTATGATCTTGGGCACTTTCTGTTTTGATTAAGTGAATTTGATATGTTGTATTAAACTTGTTGCCAACCGTAAAATACTGTTGCAATGCCATAACCCATAAATAATAACCTTACTGTAATTTTAGACCATGGATTCATGGGATGCAACTGTATATTTACACTTCAATGCTTCACAAATTTAAGCAGATTGCCAGATTTAATGTTGTACATGTGTCTTCTGAGCTCAAGGGTTTTCTTGATGAACAATAACCACTGGAAATATTATTACATTAGTGATGTGAGATGTGGACTCAACCAGGCTAAATGATGTGAACAACTAAAGCAAAATTGTGTAAATTCTATGTACCTCTTGTATGTATTACTTAAAGGATCCTTTTTACTAGGCGATTCCAATTCAAGCCAAGTCATCTCCGACTACATTTTTCTCAGGTAAATGCAGAAGTAAAACCCTAAATGAGTGTGTTAACAGGTTAGTTATTGTTCGCTGGTAGGCGAAGTAATTAGAGCATCTCTTTAGCCTTTTGCCGAGTTTGATGTCACTTTGTTGGAAGCTGAACAAGTATTGATCTCCACATTATCCAATTGTGTAGGCGCCAAAAAACAAATTTCAGCTTACACCAGTAACAGTGTGGACTCGCATCTCACATTTCTTCGTATGGATAGATGAAGAGTTGCAGTGACTGAATCAAAGTGAGTCTTCTGACTCTTCTCTAACTGTGTATTAGCTTAATTAAATGTTTTTATATTCATATAAACTAGTATCATTCAAATGCATAAAATATCTCGAGGGGAAGCGGAAAAAAACAGCACATCCAAAACACAACCATAATATAGAGAAATTGGACAAAACATCTGCTAGTTTTAAAATGACAGCCTCCAGTCTCATGTCAATTGTCACTCCTGCTTGGCTTGTCAGAGACAAAATCAACCTGTGAAATGAAATAAAACACGGTTAGTATTGAATCAGACCTGTTTGGATCACCGGCTTGAAAGTATTAAGGACTAATGCCTAATAATAAACTGTGCATTGTGGTTTACCATATCATTAGCAGCTGGGATCCAGTCATTAGTCGCCGGATTGGCCTTGCAATGGCCATGGCAGTCGGAAGCAGCATCAGGTGCTAGGTCGAAGCGCATTCCATTTGCATTCTCCAGTTTAATGAACCCTGTGCCCGTCTGCCAATAAAATATTAGAGTTAACAAATCATAGAAGAATATAGATATATGTTTCCGTAATGTATAGGTTGAATTACAAAGTAATTAGTGAATCTTTGTCAAAGAAAGTTTCTGGAGTGAGGAATTACGGTGTGGTGTTGCTTGTCAATGCAATTGAGGTCATTGTAGTATTCTGTTTCCACAAACTCTTCTGTCACCTCACTTCCATTGTAAACCAGTTTCTGCAATGTGTGATCTCAGAATAAATTAGGCAATGTGTATGCATGAAAAAAGGGAAAAATACAGACCTAGAGTATTTACAAGAAAAGTTTAGTAGTACCACCCTGAAATTGTAACTAATCATAGTGGATGTTTGTGGTTACTTCCAACTTCCGAAGATTGCATTCTGAAACTGTTCCTAGATTTCATTTTTAGTTGTTCTCGGGGTTGGTCATTACTTAGCAAACCTAACTGGGATCCGATGGGTTCTAAGAAGTAGATCAATTTCGTAAAAAATTTCGGAAATAATTCAGTTCAATGAGGAGCTGTGGAGGTCGTAATATTCGAATATCAAGCTTCTTCACCATACAGTGGGTGCTCTAGAAATATGACTTGACTTTTGTTTTAATCCATGCTAATCTTGCCAATTATCTGAAAAAGGCAAAAAAAAAAAAAGGATAAACAAGAAAAGGAAGACACTAATGAGTACTTTCCTAAAGAAATAAACAATCTGTTGATCCCGGAAATGCTACGTACCATAAGACAAAATACCTAGAAAACAGAAAACAAAGTTTGTGAATCAGTTCATTCTGAGTGGGACCCACAGCACCAAGGTTAAATCTACTTTGTAAGTTTGTTTTTTCATACTTTAAGGCTGTGTTTGAATCAAGGATTTGGGGAGAAAAAAAAAACGAAAAAGTTAAATGATCCAATGATATAATGATCCGAACGGTTAGATTGTCAACTTTTTCATTTTTTTTTTCTCTCACCAAATTCTTGATCCAAATTCAGCCTAGCTAAGGGTGCTTTTTTTAGCCCAGTAGTATTATTTGGCACCAGAAATGGAAAGGATCAAAATCCCAAAGGTTCTGTAGGTTCATTTAAAGATTCTAAACAAAGACAAAATCCATAGTACACATAAGAATGTTACGATTGAGTGTGGTAAATGTTACGATCAATTATGGTGTATGTTATTATCGCTGAGATGAATGTTACGAAAGGTATGTATGTTAAAAATAATTTATTATAAATTATTGTGATAAATGTTATATTTTGTTGTAAAGAAAAGTTGTGCTGATACTATTCCTGGGCGAACTATATGTATCATTTTTTGGTGTGTAATTTAGTCGCTCCCCAAACAAAATTGGAAAGAACATATAAGAGATGGGAGGGAAAAATAACTGGTAAAAAAGAGGGACCTGAGAATCATGTTCAAGTTGCTGAAAAACAACATATTCCGGAATGGCACCACTGTTGGAGAGAACAGTATGATCATCAACATACTTAGAAGAATGCTCGCTTCGCTGAGGCTTAGTGTGGCGCTTGGGTGCTAACCCATCAAAGTACTCTCTAGTCTCTTCCTCTATCTTTGCCTCTTCCTCCTTTGGCACATGTGTGTCGCTCCTGTTTGGCCTCCCACAGCACTCCATTCTCTCTCTCTCTCTCTCTGATTATCTTGTTTACTCCTTAATTGCAAATGAGAAGCATAAACTAAGCTTATGTGCAATGGAGTAGATATTTTTGCTGGATTTTTTTTTTTCAACTCTATTTTCCGGGTGCAGAAAATCTCTCAAGAACCTTATCTTCTATTGAGAATGGTAGGTGGTTTGTCAGTCTCAAGGACTTTTCAACTTAAAAGAGTCTGTCAAGACAACTTAAGTCTGTTTGTGTGACCACTTTTACTTTTTGCAAGTGGGGAAGCACTAGCTCGCGCAATAATGAGACTCCATATTTTTCTTAGGTCGACGTCTTGGTTTTAATTAGGGATTGCAATGGATCTGCATGAGTCATGACTCCATTTTCGTTCTCAAATTCGACTAAGAAAACCTCCCAACATGTCCCTACTATGACGGGATTGAACCTATAAAATAAAGGGTTTTTTTGTTATATGATATATTAGGGTCGAGTTTAAGTTGCATGGCCCTCCAACCACACTCTACCCGTGGACCTATTGGGTTGTATTTTTTTTTTTTCAAACCCATTCATACCCTATTAAAATTCTCCTAAACTTGTTCTGAGTAGGTGGATAAGCGGGACCCATTGAATTTAGTTTTTTTTTTTCTAATCACCTACTTTCCACCATTTTTGGTTGCGGGAGGTTGAAATTTAAATAGGAAATTCTCAGAATAACAACTGTCATGACAACTGGTGAAGAAGATGTTTTGGACTTGGGCCTATTAGGGTTTCTTTTGAAAAAACATAAGAACTTGGGACTTAAATTTGTTATTAGGGTCAAAATTTGACGCTATTTTTATAATTTTTTCAAAAACTAATAATTATTTAGATTGTATCTTGTATTATGCAGGACCGTATTTTATGAGGATGGTAGATGGGTCTGTCCAAGCCGAGCGTATTTAGATGGGTCTGTCCAAAGCATTGTTCGAGGTATCCTTGTGCTATCACGCCAACCTAGGTCAAGAGTAGATCCTAAGGATTCTCACCCAACATGGGTGTTATCTTTCTAAGCTTTTTATGAACGGTGCTCCTTTCACCCCCACCAACACACTTCCACAAGTGAAATTTATATAGCCCAAAACTCGTGAGAAAGAAAGAACAATGCTTCCACAGTTATACTTTCACCATCCAAAGCCCCTCCCTCTCTCATCCCTGCCGCAGCTCAAGTTTAATCCTATTTCCAACCATAACCAGCCCATGCACCAGTGTCCCTCTCCCCCCATCAGGCTGATTAACCATACAAGAACTCTCTTCCTTATTCTTCCAGCAATAACCAGTCTACAAATTATACACACACACAAGAACTCTCTTCCTTATGCTTCCAGCAACAACCACAGTCTACAAATTTATAAGGGGATAAAATATCAAGAATCAGCTCTGACCGAGTTAGAGTAGCCACTGCCAGACTATCACTCCATAGCAAGCTCAGTAGGGTCTCTATGCCGGAGCTCGATCGAGACGTGACATTAGCTCTGGCTGAGCCAGGGCAAATACTGTTGCCGGATTGTCACTCCATAGCAAGCTCAGCAGGGTAATTACACCGGAGTTTGGTCGAGATGCAATGTTAGCTCTGGTTGAGCTAGGGCAAGTATCGTTGCCGAGCTGTCGCTCCATAGCAATCTTGGCAAGGTAACTACGCCAGAGCTTGGTCTAGACACAACGATCGGCAATGATCCCGTGACACATAAGGGGACAGAAGGTAACTTGCATGGTGAGCTTTCCTTTGACAGCCCCCACGCCTGGATCGAGACGTTGGCGACATAATGGGCTACCTACCAGTCTTAGGGGGCATGGTTAGGTCAGCCTCCTTCTCACTAACACAACAATCAACACGTCTAGGCATGCGCTGAATTGCAGTCTGTCTAGTGATATTATAGTTGGCATGTCCAGGCACGCGCCAAACTGTACCATATAAGGCAAGGCCTTATTCTTTCAAATGTATACAATCTCAACTACTCTAAGCTTAAACACTATCTCCCTTGACGTACATTTTGTATCCACCGATCATCTAACTTGATCGTTCCCAAAAATAGCTCTAACAGTCATTTGCACTGTTCTTATCTTGCAACTAGGTCTAGCAAGCTTAAAACACCATTCACCTGCAGGTGTCTATTTTCAAATTTCTCTCCTTTATTTTCATTACTCACACCCCACAATTGGCGTCGTTTGTGGGAAATCGACGATAGATATCTTCACGATACGATCAAGGCCTCTAAAAGCACCATCGGTAGAGGAAGCAATCATAGAACCCAAAGGGAGCACCCTCCCATGCCTAGAACCTTGGGCGTGAGGGGACATAAACTATTGGCCAATGCTCAGAGGGCGGCTAAGAGACCCTCTGGACAAAGGTCAAGTCGATTGCACCTTGAAGGTGGAAATGACAGTCAAGACATAACTATAAGGCATTTGGAAGCCCAGTTGACCGAACTAACACTGATCATAGTGGTTGACAATTTAGTAAAGCTAGCCTAAGGGGCTAGTGAGGGGCCCTCCAAGGTGAGGTCTAAGAGAATAGAGGACCCACATTAGGCTGACAAGAAGTAAAATCAAGCATAATCCCACATTAAGGCAAAAACTGAAGTGATAGCAAAACTATGGCATTGGGGTAAGTCATAAGTGTATGGTATCACCGAGCCGAACCCACTCTGGAGTGGACCTACATGAGACCCAGCGGCGGACACAGGGGGTAGGGGCCACGGCCCCCTAAACATTTGAAAAACCTCTGTTAGTTTAGACTATTTTGGTATTGGTCCATTAAAATATACACAATCGGCCCCTCCACTCCTTTGCACATTGTTATCAATTTTGAAAATGTATAGTTTGGCCCCCCTAAACATAATTCTTGCATCTGCCACTGGTGAGACCCTCAATGCCAAACGTAGCAGAGAAAAAGGTCGTCCCGAAAAAGTCAATAACCTGGATTGCCAGGTTCGTGCCAAGAGAAAAAATCCCGAGATTCCAAACCCCATTCACGCCTGAGATTGAGGGAATTGGCCCTCTGAAAAAACTCACTCCCCCAAAGTTCAATCTATACCACGAGAAGTCAGACCCAATGTCTCACATTAGTCATTTTAAACAAATGATGGCGCTTTGGAATCATCTCGATAGACCCATGTGCAAGGTATTTCCATCAAGTTTGGAGACCTTGGGTTTAAATGGTTTGACAAGCTTATCGTCAGATCAATAAGAAGCTTTTACCAACTTACTGAATCATTCATGGCTTAGTTCGTCATCGACATAAATGCACCAAAGGGTGTCAGCGCTCTTCTGACACTTCGAAAGTGTAAGAATAAAATGTTCTCCAACTATAGCAAATGCTATTGGGAGATATACAACGAGATAGAGTAATAGCCAGCTACAAGCTCAGACTGACCCCAAGCAAAAAGCTTTGGGAGGACTTGACGCTCAGCCCTTCAACCGACCTTTGAGATCTCATGTCTCAAGTAAAAATATTTGCTCGGTTGGATAACATATGGTAAGTGGAACGAGCTACGAGGTTTTCGTCTTGGGGCGACGGGTCATTTAAGAAACGAAGAGAAAGTCCAGAAACGAAGATTGGGTGAAGTAGGGCATCAATGTGGTTTTCAAGGAACTAATCTATAAACTCCTCACTCAGATCTGAGATAAGTCGTACTTCAATAAGCCCACCCTCATGGGGAAGAGATCCTAAAGAACACAATCAACGGTGTAAGTGTTCTTTTCACGAGGAGAATGGGCATAGGACTAGAAATTGCAGAGTCCTGAAAGTTTTTCTTGATCATATCATTCAAGACGGACACCTGAAAAAAGTACGTTATTAGGAAAAAGCTCGGGCAGAGGAAGCCGAGGAAGGGCCTAACCCTAGGTTTGACCACGGCAATGAAGAAGTAGACAATCCCATGGAGGAAGACCTCCTTCTGGAAATTATTCAAATGATACGAGGGACCAAACCACTCTGATCTCACAAAAAAGATCTGAGGGAAGATCCGAATCGTCCCTCAAATGAACGAGGTTCTCTCGATCCAGCCAATGGCGAAGAAGCCAAGACAGGGCCAATCCGAACTAGATAGCATCACATTCACCAAAGTTAATCTTGAGTGGGTTCACTCAGACACTGTCAGTTCGGTTAAGGTGATGTACTATGAATTGTTTAAACAGTTTAAATTGTCTAAAAATCATGTAAAACCAGCCCGAGCTCTTTTAGTCGGGTTCAACGCTCAGTCTCACGACCCTTTGGAAATTGTAACCTTCAATGTACGATATGTTTCCCAAGAGTTTATGAAAGAGTTCATTATAGTTGATATACCTTCCCCTATAAATGCAATTGTCGATCGATATTGGTTACATAGGATGAAGGAAGTTGCATCCACGCTGCACCAAGTCATCAAGTTTGCCACCCTCTGAGGCGAAGAAACCCTTTATGGGTACCAAATGGCAACCAAACAATACTACCTTGCCACGGTCTCCACTCAGACTACTATGAAAGATGTGCAACTAGTTAAAGAGGAATAAGAGGTAATAAAAGATGTTGGCAAGACTCTCGAGGCCAAAGTCGTGGAGGATCTTATACGCTATGAGTTCGATAAGCCAAGATCGGATCGTTTCTTTCTCAATGGTGCAAACCTAAAGGAACGAGAAAGAATCGAGCTCATCGAGTTCTTAAAAGCCAATATCGAGGTATTCGGATGGACTTTGTGTGAAATGTCTGAGATTGACCCAAACTTCATCAAGTACGAGCTCAATGTCATTTTGAGGCCCATCCAGTAAAGTAGTGGGGAAGAAGGTTTGCGCCCGCCTGATCACTTAGATGCGGTGATAGAGGAAGTTAAGAAGCTCAAAGAGGCGAGTGCTATTACCGAGATCCTTTACCCCATTTTGTTGTCCAACAAAGTTGTGGTAAATAAGAAAACTAGCAAATTGAGAGTATGCGTTGATTTCATAAACCTCAAACGAGCTTGTTCGAAAGATTGATTTTCCTTGCCCAAAATTGACCAACTAGTGGACTCTATCCCGGGTCATGCCCAGATGAGTTTCTTGGATGCATACCAAGATTACTATCATATAGCCATGCATGAACCTGATTAGGAAAAGACTGCCTTTACTATCCCCATAGCATATTCTGCTACAAGGTCATGCCTTTCGGGTTGAAGAACGTCAGAGCCATATACCAGATAGTGATCACCAAGATGTTTGAGCATCTGATGGGTAAATTCATGGACGTGTACATCGACAATATGGTGGTCACAAGCAAATAAGAACCAAACCATCTGAAAGACCTCACGCGAGGTATTCGTGATTCTCAAGGGACACAAACTGAGGTTAAACGCAGCCAAGTGTGCCTTTAGGGTGAGTTTAGGCAAATTCCTAGGGCACTTGATAATTCGGTGAGGGATCGAAACAAATTCAGAGTAGATTATGACAATCAATGACCTTGTTAACCCGATGACTGCTAAGGAGGCTCAAATACTAACTGAGATGGCGACAACACTTAACCGATTTATTAGTAAGTCTTTTGACAAATGCCATCTATTTTTTCAACTCCTTCGCAAAAACACAATTTTTTTATGGAATAAAGAGTGTGAACATGCACTCCAACAATTCAAATAATATTTGACTAGCCCACCGCTTCTTTTACACTCTGAATGAGGGAGAGCTACTCTACGTCTATCTTGCCATCTCGGAGCACGTCTTTAGCTCGGTGTTGCTAAGCGATGTAGATGTAGAGCAACACCTGATCTACTTCGTTATCAAAATATTTACAGATTGCCAAATAAGGTACTTGTCATTGGAAAAATTGGTATTGGCCTTAATTGCTGCTTCACGAAAACTCATGCACTATTTTCAAGTGCATCCAATTGTAGTATATACTAAGTTTTCACTAAAAAATTTTTAACAAAAGTGGACCTGTCCAAGTGGGCTGTCGAGCTCGGACAATTGGATATAAAATTTTTGCCATGAGCAACAATCAAGGGGCAAATCTTGACTGACTTTGTTGCAGAGTTCTCACCTTAATTAAGAGTCCAAAGCTGGGTTGCCCTGCGTCTGCACACAGTACGGAGGGAAGCTCAGCAATAACATTAGTTTCGATCAAGCCAACACCAGAGGGTTACGAGGTTCTCAAGGAACCACTAGTGTGCAGAGGAATCCACAACCAAGAATATCAATAAGGGTCCCAAGGTTTGCAAGGAACTACTTCAAATTGATCATTTTATGACTTGAAAAATGTTCGTTGGCGCTAAAAAATAACCTAAAGGCATTGGCAAGGGTCGTTTTAAAAAGTCCCGAATGAGCAGTTTTTGAGCACTGCCTTAGGCTGAATTTTTCCAAAACAAACGAGGCTAAGTACGAAGTTTTCATTGTGAGACTTATATCTGCCAACAAACTAAAGGTTTCGAGCTCCATACTTTCAGTGATTCAAAGCTGGTGATCAACCAGGTTATTGAAAAATTTAAAACTCGGGGAGCCATGATGGATAAGTACTTGGCAATCACGAAGACCCTCCTCAACGAAATCAAAGCAGTCTAGATCGAGCAAGTGGGGAGGGACTTAAATTCACATGCGGTTGCACTAGTAAGATTGGCATCAGTTTTTGAAGGAGAAACTAGTAGGGCCATTGCAGGTGATATGATTTTGGGTCCCATCCACGAAAAACATCTGGAATCTATCTTAGTCAATACTGAGCTGGGATCGAGCTGGATGTACCTGATTGCAGAATTCATACGACATGATAAGCTGTCAGAAGACAAAATGGAGGCGCACAAGTTTTGAATTAAAGTACGGTTTTGGATCTCCCCCACGAGAGACTTGTATAAAAAAATCATATTCAAGGCCCTATCTACCGTGTGTCCACCCGAGCTTGGTTCAAGATGTGATGTTTGAGATTCATGAAGCCATTTGCGGCCTTCACTCCGGATAAAGATCACTGGCCCATTGAGCCCTAACTCAGGGATATTAGTGGCCTCTCATGCAGAAAGATGCTCAAGTGTACGTCCGTAAATGTACAAAATATCAACTCTTCTTCTCCTTCATCTACCAACTAGCTAAGGACTTAACTCCTCTCACTAGTCCATGGCGTTTGCCCAATGCAGAATGGACATTATGGGAGTTTTGCCCTGAGCTCCGGGGAACAAAAAATTTCTACTAGCAACCATAGACTATTTCACTAAGTGGATGAAAGCCAAACCTTTGGCCCAAATCAAAGAAGTGAATGTAATCAGGTTCATCCGCAGAAACTTCTTATCAAAGTTTGGCATGCCCAAAGCATTTGTATTAGATAATGGAACGCAATTTGTGGGCCAAAAAGTCAAAAACTTGTTGGGACAATTAAAGATTGAATTCTTCAATAGTAACAAGAAGCTACATGCAATGTAATGAGCAAGCCAAGGTGATCAACAAGACAATCTTGAACGGGATCAAAAAGGGACTTCAAAAAGCCAAAGGCAATGGGTCGAGGAATTACCAAATATTTTGTGGGCTTATCAGACCATATCGCGAAAAACAACAAACAAAATGCATTATTCATTGGCTTTCAATTTCGAAGCTATAATTCTGCTGGAGGTCGGTTTGCCCAAAATACGAGTCGAGGCTTATGACGACAACGACAATGCTGAGGTCCTAACTCCCGACAAAAAAAAAAAAAAACACTAGTACGGATGGCCAACTATCAAAAACAATTGGCGACGACATACAACTAGAAAGTTCAACACAGAGAATTCTTTGTTGGAGACCTTATTTTGAGAAAAGTTATTGGAAACACCAAGGACCCGGCAGATGGGAAGCTCATTCCTAATTGGAAAGGTCCACACAACATAACTAAGCTCTCCAATAAGGGAGCGTATCATCTTTAGGACCTTAGGGGCAAGCAAGTCTTAAGACCCTAGAACTCCATCAACTTGAAGAAATACTACCAATAAAATGTAACTTCTGAACTAAGCTTGTATTTATAAAAGTTGTACATTGAATTTCTTGATATTATTGAAATTCTTTGTTTGCTACACTTAAAAAAAAATAAGTATTTTTAATTACGCAAATAGTCTGATCATTTCATGAGTTTTTGAATTGCAATTTCATAAACAATTTGAAAACGTACATAGCTCAGTTGAAGTTTATATTTCAACATCATGAGTTTGCGAAAAAAAAATTAAGTAAAATTTTTTAAAATAAATTTAAACCGAGATGCATTCCTCGTTTGCCTAAGCACGTGCTAAGGAGGTCCTAACAAAAAGCGCGAGACTAGTCACGGAACTACTCAAGCATGAACTTGAGATCCTGAAGCATCGTGACTAATCACCGACCTGCTCCAGCATGAGCTTGATATGTCTTAAAATAGCGTGAGACTAGTTGTCGCCAAGCTGCTCAAGCATGAGCTTGAGATTTCATGAAGTAGCGCAACTAATCACCAATCTACTCAATGCATGACCTTGAAGTGTCCTAAAATTGAAGCGCGAGGCTATTCCACTAAACTCGCTCAAGCATGAGCTTGAGATGTCATAAGGTATACAGTTCTGAAGAAAAGCATAACCTACACTATTGCATGCAGGGTAACAAAAATTCGCTAAGGCATGCACATAACTTAATGATGAACTGCTTGAGCACTGAGCTTAGGAGCATTTAGAACTGCAAATTTTCACAAAGGCTGAGTTTGTTCAACCGAGCTAAGACAAGTCAGGAGAACAATCACATCAATGATATAAGCATGCAAACAGCTATATGTTCACTAAGGCATGATACGACTTGATCTCCGAGATACTTGACCATTGAGCTCAGGCTATCAAGGCATAAAGCAATGCAGAGAAACAGATATTTGCTAAGGCATTGGCAAGCTATCCTAACACCGAGCTCATAAGTCTTAAAGCATTCAAACATACATAGGCAAAAATAAGCTAAGGCAAAAGTGATGGTAAGAAACGAGCTAGAGAAAGATAAACAACATTTCATACATCCAAGAAATATTTACAAAGGACTGTTCAAAAGACAAAAACATTTACGAACTATATTTTTAAAACTCTTTAAAGTACCATCCCCCTTCAGAAAGAAACACACTGCACTTCGGGAGGGATGTCCTGATCTCCACCTCCAGCTCCACTCGTCCATACTTACTCCCCAAGCTTGTTTACTACTCCGGAGTCCCCTATACCTCCCCCTTCAACTCCATACATCGCGGGCTGGTTGGCATACTCCTCTTCATTAAAGTCCAGTAACATGATGGGTGAGTATGGCTCGAGGTCAAGGACTTCCACCTCGAATGGTGCTGCTGCATTTCAGGCAAGATGCTCCGCAGGAGCCAAGCTCCTTCAAATAGACGAGCCAGCCTTCTTGATAGATCTTTGGGCGCAACTCGGCCACCAAGCTCCTTCAAATAGGCGAACCACTCAAAGACAGTGGTTGAACGGTAACAAATCTCTAGCAGATACTTTCTTTCTCTAAAAACTCTTAAAATTCTTGAATGAATAGTGCCCATGGGACAAAGATGTTTTTTTTATAGGAAGCTCAAGGGCAGGATTCCCACCAAACACGACCTTAAGGCGCTTTGATTCCCGCTCCAATTTTTCGAACCTAGCCAATCATGATCTTGACATGTGGCAAGCAGATCACCACGACCTCCCGCCAAACAACGCCTAAAGGTTGGTGAGACGTTTCAGCATTCGTGCCCAAACCAAGATCCAAACAAATTAGAGGCCGATGCGTGTCATTACAGGACAATGAAGTGATAATCATGTACAGTAAGGAAACAGTTCCATCGTTAGAGCTTTTCCACACCAAGAAACATCAGCATCCAACTCACATGACCTCGGCTAGCAATGATCCAACTCATGCGAATTGAGAGACAATTGTAAGGGGATAAAATACCAAGTACCAATTTTGGCTAAGCTAGGGCAGGAACTGCTGCCAGATTATCGCTCTATAGCAATTTTGGCGGGGTCTCTACATCGGAGCTCGGTCGAGATACAACATTGGCTTTAGTTGAGCTAAGACAAGCATTATTACTAGGTTGTCGCTCCATATCAAGTTCGGCACATTGCGCCAAAGCTTGGTCGAGACGCAAAGGTCAGCGGCGATCTCGAGGCACATCAGGGGATAGAATGTGACTTACACAACGAGTTTTTCTCTGATAGCCCCATGCTTGGATTGAGACGCTAGTGACATGATGGGCTAGCTACCAACCGTGCCTTATGGGCATGGCTGGGTCAGTCGTTTACTCATTGACACAGCAGTCAGCGTGTCTAGGCATACACTGAGTTGCAGTCTGTCTAGTGACATGACAGTTGGCGCGTCCAGGTACACGCCAAACTGTGCGATATAAGGTCAGGTCTTATTCTTTCAAAGATATGCAATCTCAGCTACTCTGAGCTTATACATTATCTCTCTCAACTTACACTTTGTATCCATCGATCATCTGACTTGACCGTTGGAGAGTCGTTCCTGAAAATATCTTCAGCGGCCATTCTTATTGTTCTTATCTTGTAGCTAGGTCCAGCAAGCCTAAAACACTGTCCACCGCTGCCAGCTATCGTGCAACCACTGTAGGTGTCTATTTTTTATTTTTTTCTCCTTCATTTTCATTACTCACACCCCACAAAATCATATATATACTGTAGAGTTCTAATTTTTGGGACTCCTTTACATATGACAAAACATATAGTTTATTCCAAAATAGCGTTTATTTTATTCCTAGCTTATGATAAAATGTGATTACTAACCATGTTTTTAAGAAATCATGGTTGGTGATCACGTTTTTAAACTATTGGGCCCAAATAAAATAATATAAATGTTTTAAGAAAAAATAATTAAAAAATTAGGTTAAAAGTATAGTTAGCAACCACACTTGCTAAAATTGAAAAGCATGGTTATTAACAACATTTTACAACACGTTTTTAACCTAATATTTTTAGTCAATTTCTTTTTAAACCAACGCTTAATATTTTTCTCTCCTTAACCCTTCACTCTAAAACCCTGACCCTTATCCTAAACCAACACCTAACCCTAATATATAGCTAAATAGAGAACAAATAGATAATTTAGGGCCTAAAGTTAGAAAATAATAACATAAGAACAAAATATAATTTAGATGGGAAAGTGTAATATATATATTTTTTTAAAAATTAAAGGTTACCCACACAAAGATTTTAAAACTAATTTAAACATTTATGTTAAGATATTAATCAAAAAAATATTATTGACTTTTTGACAATAAGAACATATGTTGAAAAAACAAATAACTTAAATTCAACATAAAGAATGTATGTCAGAGAGATAAATAATTCAAATTGATCAAATATTTTTACTTTTAAGTATATTCAAAATAAGAACATCTAGAAACTTTCTCAAAAGATTAAGTTCTCAAAAAGTTCCCTAAAAGCTAAAAAAATAAAAAAATTCTCATAAATTTGTAATTGAGTTTAGGTTTTAAACTTTTTTACTATCCGTGCCTTGCACAAGCATCTCCCACTTTGGTAATTTATGAAACTGTCAATACCAAATAGACTGTTAAACAAAAATTTAAGCCAATTGGAAATCAACTCATGTCAGCAAAAAGAACTTAGCTAGGTGTCAATTTAGGATTAGTGTTACGGTTTGAGGGCGTAGGGTTAAGGTTAGGGGCCGGTAGGATAAGGGTAAGGGCCGGTTAGGATTAGCATAAGAGTAAAAGCATTGTTTACTGACGCTCAACGCTTTCCAACATCAAAGAGCACACTTTTAATCAATATTTTATTATTATTTTTTTAAAAACTTTTATTATTATTTTATTCGGGACCAACAATTACATATAACAAATGGGGAAAATGGCATTAATTCAGCATCAAATGCATAGTATAAAGATGTAAAAAATTAAAGTAGTCCATTGCTACAAAATTAGTCTCTTCTAATTGGCCTATACCAAATCAAACTGCCAGAACCTCTAAACACACCTTTCATTTTGAATTTTTTAACCTCCAAATTCAATTCTAATTTACGTGTATTGCCATTCTTCTACACCAAATTCAAGTCTAGCGTTATTTATTTGATAACATTGGACTTATAAAACTGAGGCATTGAGATAATTAATGGCACATTTGACATAATTGATGGAAAAGACAATCTTCTAACCTTGTAGGCCCACACTTCACCACTCATCTTCTCCATCTAATCTCTTTGAATAATTGATTAAACTCCAAAAGGACAATGCCAAAAAAGTGGGACTGACAAAATTGTTTAGTCTATTCCCATTTTACTGTACTTGTGATGGAGATAATGTGTCATTAGAGAGGACAAAAGCATCTTGTTAAATCATGGGTCCAATCTCAGTCTAATGATTGATTGTTAATTTTTGTAAAAACTTAAATGAGCTAACGAAAACAATATGCCATGAAATGACATTAACTTTCACTAAAAAGGCAAAACAAGCAAGCGGGCAGTATTTTGTTATGTATGGATTATGTATTTCTTAAGAGATTTGTCGAATTAAAAAAAATGTTGAAATACACTAACTTCCCTTGAGGTTTCAATTTAAGACACAAAGTCTCTTAAGATTTTGAAAAAGACACTGATCTCCTCTGAGATTTCGATTTAAGACACAAAACACCCTGAAGTTAGTCAACCGTTGCTGACAATGACGGAATTTGATGAGATCAGCAACATATATTGTTACAATATCCATTTTTTCTTTTTTCTTTTTTTTTTTAACATCCAATTAAAAAAGGGTAAATTGCGCTAACTATCCATGAGTTTTGGGTTTAATACACAAACATAGTTTATATTTGTTATTTTAACTAATCTAAATTTTTTTTTTTGGATACTTTTGGCTTAGATTAAAAACTAGTTTTTTTGTTTTTTTTTTAAAAAATAGCTACTTTGATTTTTTTTGTTTTTCATTTTAGTGAAATTTTTAAACTATTTTGATTAAAATTTTATATGTTTCTAATTTCTCTTGACGAGATGAGACTGAAAATATAAATTTTTTTATTTAATTTGATAAAAAAAAGCCCAGACCCAAAAAAAATTCAACGAATTAGTTTTTTTTTTTGTATTTTGTGGATTATTTTTTTAAATTTGAAAAAAATTATATTTTCAGACTCATCTAATTAAGAGAAACTGAAAAAAATGAAAGATTTTTATTTAATGAGTTCCAAACACCATTAATTTACACTATTCATAAGTGTCCAAAAGTTGTGTTTAGATCAAGGATTTGATGGGAAAAAAATAAAAGAAAATATTAAAGAATCGAATTGGGGACTTTTAAATTCTAAAAAAAGTGAAGTGACCACAATTTTTTAGGGTAAACTTTCCTTATCAACATAGAGGTTAAAAAAAGTTATAATTAACAGCATAGAGCCAAAATAAAATATTCTCAAGGACAAAAAATACATTTTTGTGAAAGCATAATGAAGGAAATGATCAAATGAAGGTACAAAAAACTGTTTAATTTTAGAAAATAGTTTTTAAAAATTATTATTTCTGGAAAAAAATTATTATTTTTAAAAAAATAATTTTATTTTTTATTAAAAAAAACTGTTATATTTCTTGAAAACTGTTTAAAATAAAATATATATTTCAAAACTGTTTTTTTTTAAAAAAAATTGATTAACTATTTTTAAAAAAAAACTTGTTTATCCAAAAAAAAACTGATAAAAAAAGAAAAAAATTTAAGAAAAAAATAAAAAAATTATTAAAAAAAACTAATTATAAAAAAAAATTAAAAAAAACGAGAGAGGTGGCAATATAGTAATTGCCCATAGGTGTGAGGGCAAAGTAGTAATTTTACAAGCAACAGTGACGCCGTTTTCAGAGCCTGACCGTTGTACCATAATAGCTACATTGGGAGCTCACTCAGGATGGGAGCTCAGATCACACCTTGGGACAGGAGATCGAATACGAAGCTTGGGAGAGGACTGGCTCATCCCAACCGAGCTTACCTCATATAGTAACATAAATGGGAAGACACCTTTGACACCCGCACGCCTGGGCGAGGTTTCCCGTGATGTAACAAGTTAGCCATCAACCACGCCATAGGGTATGATTCGGTCAGTCATCTACACACTGATACAATGACAGACACATCACAACATGCACCGAGTTACACTATAAAAGGAGGTCTTTCTCTTTCAAGGGTAATCAACTTTCCCTCTCTCTCCATTTCAGAGCAAATGAGCTTATATTTGCTCTTTTCTTCTACTTCACCTCCGATCACTGACTTGATTGTTGGAGAACCGTCCCCGAACTAACTTCGGACAGTTTTCTAACTTTTCCTATCTTGTAGGTCCGGCCAGGAGTATCACAGTCCCCGGAAAACGTCCTATCACCGCCCCTTGTCTACACTCTATTTTCTTCCATCCCACACTTAGCATTCATGTCTTTTCTTTCACTTTTCTTTTTATAAACTTAAGCACAATTTCTTGGTGCAGAGCAGAAGCAAATTGTTGAGCGTATACTTAAAAAGGTTATCCCTTCTAACAAGTTTTTAGATAAATTAGCAATTAACAGTTTTACAAAAAAGGCACTAATTTCACATATTATAAAAATTACTCACAAGTTACTAATTTCACATATTATAAAAATTACTCACAAGTTATTGTATAAAATACTTCCTTGCATTTACATTAATCTATACTAGACAGATTGGCGTAAGTGTTATGCCGATAAGGTAAAATAGTACTATACTGTGAAATTTTGATGGTTTCACCACGTGCTTGACGATGCGGTTCGAACTATTCATCATATAGAGTTTCATGAACAGGTTATCCATGCAGAGAAAAATATTAAGTTGATTAGCCATTGACAATAGGATCGGATCATAATCTATATTTAAAAAAATGGACAATGGGTGTTTTAAGAATAGGCAATCCATTCTTAAAGATAATTTGATCTAATCTTGCTATCAATGTACGATCAATCTTGTACAGGTAATTTTCTCAACGAGCCCTATAAGATAAATAATTCGAATCACGTCACGGGACACAAGATAGACTCATATACCCCTCACAGCTCTGGTGTTATGGGCACAACAGCAGCCTCAAATAGGCAATGGACTTCATTGTTTAAACTAATTAGAGAGGACTAACATGTTAATTGAGTGAATAAAATCAGACTCCTTAAAATATTGTTCTAAAGGCTATCAAGAAGCTAACTATAATGCAATACTCTTTTTGAAAATGTTAGTTACCTCGAATTTTTATACTTAAAATTAGCCAGAAGAAGAGACGCGTGGTGTAGATTTAAAGTTGGTGTAAGGTGGTCTACACTCGGAATGGATGTGGTCTATAAATATATTTTTCTGAATAATTTGCTGAGTGTATAGTATTGTTATATCAAAATGAGTTAACGGCAACTGTTTAAAAGGAGGGTTCATAAAAAAAAAAAAAAAAACGTTGTGAATACCGTCCTGTATTGATTGGTACATACCGGTTTTGATTGCAACCGGTACCCTACCATCCTGATTTCGCTTCGGCTCCAATACCGGTGAGTACTGGTCGGATACCTTACAGTATTTATAACCTTGTATAAGAATGAAATGGGATAGTTTTGTTTACAGCCTAGCTAGTTCTGCCTCCAGGCCTTTGGCTGAGCTTGTAAGATGTAGGGTATGATGATGCCCATGAAAGAAGATAAAAATAATTCAAGCCCAAGAAGAAAGAAATTGACAAATGATCTTAGTTTATCTTTCGTACATGCATTGTCTGGAATACTTGCTACAGTCCACACGAAGAACGTGAATTGTTCTCAATGTCTTTTTAAGCTATATATCTTGGCTATTCACATGAAGAGCTTGAACTATTCTTCGTGTCTTTTTTTATCCATCACATATCATATCCCGTCCTAGCTATCCTAGGTAGATCCTATGTTGTCAAAAGCAAAGCCATAAAAACCGCAGTTTGTTTTAGGTCTTTTTACATGTCTTATGTATCCTTTACTAGCTATGGGCCACATGAAGAGGAGAACCTGTTAATTATTCAAGGTGCTTTTATAACTATCCTAGCTAGAATCTAGACGGAAAGGCAAAGCCATGAAACCATACTCGTCTCTCTATTAGTATTAGGTTCCAACCTGGGTAATGCTACAATTACAACAACTCATTTACAATAACGCCAAAACGACGTCGTTTTGGTATTGTTGTAAATGGTTAATGTAAATTTAGCATTTCCCGGTTCCAACCCAAGTTCAATTATCATGCTGTATGACTTTTAAGTGTGTTGTGATGGTAATATTCCTCTTCTTCTAGGAGAGCAATAAAGAAAAAACATAGAGAAAAGAAAAGAAATGATTACTTTTATATTTTGCGTATTGTTAAGAAAAGTTATGGAAAGAGAAAGCTACATTTTGCAGTGAAAAAACTCGAATACAAGCAACCTTTGACCAAAGAAAAGCAGAGATCGTATTTTTCTCCTTTTTTGTTTAGATAATTTAGGAGAGAAGTGAAAGGAAAATTATGGGGATTCCCCTCCTCTTGTTTGGGAAAGACAAAGGAGGAGATAAACGAAAATCTACAATTTTCTAATGTGAGTACAAAGGGGCAAAACAGACATCAATTCTCCTTTTTATTAAAAAAAGTTTTTGCATTGTTGTCAAAAATTATAATGCATGATGAATTTGGCACAAGATACAAGTCTGACCAAGGGGAGCTGTATGTTAAGGTACAATACATACCCCAAAAAAAGAAAGAACATATCTTATGGCCTTTGGTAACATCAGTGATTCATAATTATCAATATTAAAATATGATTAAAAAAAAAGTATTGTATTGTTTCATCATCACAAAAACCTCATAATAAAACTACAATAATGCACAATAAATAAATAAAATCTTATAGTATAATTTTTTTATGGTACACCCCTCTTTTATATCACTATAATGATTTGTACAAACCCCACAAAACTCAATAAAATTTTCTCTGCTATACTACTTTTTTGAGGAGTTTGTTGTAGCTTTCCCTAAAGTAGGGATGCGCAAAAAAAAATCTGTCAACCGATCCGATCCGATCTGATCCGTCCTACCCGCAAACATACAGTTTGAGAGTGTGAGCGAGCTTGGTTGATCGGGATGATAAGT
>BRYE01000015.1:2892631-2895131 GCA_030159115.1 Actinidia arguta var. hypoleuca | reverse complement strand
AAGTACGAATGTTCAAAGTAGAGACCACAAGAGAGCAAGTCTAATGCTAAATGCTAACAACCTCCACAGAAGTAAGAAGAAATCTGCCTGCCTCCTGTGAAAATAACATATTTAGCTTAACAACATTCCTATGGCACAATGCCCCACAAATAAAATATTTTGGAAGGTTAACTCTCCATATTGAGAATGGTCGCTAACCTTGTATCTTTGGACCGGATACTCCTCAAACGTAGTCACATACTTTGAATACGTATTAGTCTACCCAGCTATCACAACATGAACATTGCTATCAAATGCTCCATTTGTGAGCACCGTTTTCACAGCATCACGAAGACGTCCTCCGCCCATTGTTGTGAACTCCGTTGAAAACAAAATGAAAGAAACTTTTAAGCCCTAAATAACATAATCGTAAAATTCCTATAACTCCACCGTAAAATCATCTTTTCAAAATAAAATCCGCTTTATAACTGCTTCATGTAAATCAACTCAAAACAACATCAAGTGTTGGATTCCATTTTTTAATTTTTGCAGACCCATTCGGTCAAGAAATTAAAACATGAATATCTTGAATAATATCAAGCAAAGGAAAAAGGGAGGAAAAACAAGGAAATCCGCATACATTCAAAATAATTAGATGTCTTATTCGGAGTATTTGAATATAAAGTATTGAAGGCTGTCATTAAATGAGATAAAGCAAAACGCATTGGTAAGTAAATGCATCTACATATTGTAGGCAATAATCAGTATACTGTTAAAGACACGCATCTGCACATTTTTTAGTCGTGAACAACCATGATACACATGAATTTGGGCAACATCCACTTGCATGGGGGGCTGTGTTGTTTTAAGGGATGGCGGAGTTCATGTATGCATATTTGTTTCCTTAATAATAGAACAAGATATACATGATTACACATAGAAGGCAGACATATTTTGTTATACCCCCTTGCCAAAAACCAAACATATTAGATCAATGTGAAATAATAGTCCCTAGACTTCAGAAGAGGAGATAATTTTGTTATACAATTATAATTTGTCATCAGTTATTTATTCGATTTCTTTAGAAAATCCAAAATAAAAGAGCTTCCACATTAGTTTTCTTCATACGTATGTCACGCGTTCGGGAACACTAGTTAGTCTTATTCTTTCCAATGGTGAAGTGCCTTCAAACAACACATAGTGACCCGCACACAATATGCATCAAACTAGTAGTTTACTCTTTTACTACTTGGAAAATGCATAAAGGAATTGTATTAAATCTCAATTATTAAGACAACTAGAAAGTTTTTCTAAAAGTTAGATAGTTTAATATACATTAGCTCAACAATCACCATCTGAAATCTCAAGATTTATGTAAAAATGGTTGAAAGCATTAACCTTAGTCGCAGGAATCGCCAACTTGAGCGGCGATTCCTCTCCGGAATCGTGATTTCTCGGTTCAAAGCAAGAATTGTGTAAGAACTACCTTCCCCTTGAAGTAAAATCATGGTTCCAAGTGGAATGGGTAGCGGAATGGGATAACTCAAACATATTAGTGGCAAAGAAACTAAAGAAAAAATGACAACACAAAATACACACACATACATGTATGTATGTATGTATGTAGCAGCCATCAAACTTGAAGAGAGAGAATTAGATACAGAGTAAGATTAACTTCAGAAAAAAAAAATTCTTTTACTTCGTGTTTACATCATATTATTGTGATTTACAATAAATAAAAGACAAAATTTATTGACTATGGGACAAAAACTGTTCTTTTACAATATATTTATAAATTTATATATAAAGCACAAATGACATGGTAGACGCTCCTAACTTTAGACTCTTCTATGTGCCATTACCTTCCTACTCACTCTCGTTTCATGCAAATAAGATGTTAAAACCTAAATCCCCAAGCTCACATTTTAGAACCCTTGAGTATGCTATTAATTTAAAGTCAAAGTGGTGATAACACATTTACATTTCTCTTGTTCAACACTTGCTATCACCAAACTCTATAAATGTTAAATAACTTTAGTCGCACCAACAAATCGTTCGGTAATGCTTTTTTTTCTTTTGAGAAGTGAAAATCCTATAATGGTTAAAACTCACCACCCAATCACCAGTATCAAGCAAAATAGGCTTTGGATAATGACAAGTTATTTGCTCCTTGCTTGGTATTTTAAGTAAGTTGCAAACCAGCTTCCAAAAAGCATTTCCCTGCAGTAACATTAACAAACTGATTGACACAAAATATTGTATTTTATTCATTGAATCCTCTCATATTTTAGCATAATTGCGTGTATTATCTGTTATATTTAACCATTATTTGACGCAAGAGGTGTAAAAGGGTTTTTGTAGGACAAAAAGAGCAATTTAAATGAGACTTGAGCAATAAAAGTAAGTGACTACTAGTAGTGCTTAGGTAGTCCAAATTCCAGAGGCGAAATCGAATTATTCACTACCGGTAGTGACTTTGAGCACTACCGATAGTCCAAAAGTCAGCAGAGCATTAATTACA
>BRYE01000015.1:2862631-2867631 GCA_030159115.1 Actinidia arguta var. hypoleuca | reverse complement strand
GCACCTCCATCTTTTAAACAATAAAAGTAAGCATTACGAAACCCACTCCGTGTGAGGCAGCATTGCACTGGCTGCTGAAGAAGAAATTATGTTCACGATGGCTATAATGAATCTACATGGTGATGCTAAATTTTTAGGGCATACCGGAGGAATCGAAAAAGGGATTTCGAGTATAGTACTCAACCCAAACTTAGAGAGCTCAAATGTAGCAGCATGCAGGCTTTTAAATTGGCATATCGGTATTGATGATATTGTAATGTATCCGTCAGACAATTTCAGTCGATATGTTGGTAAATATCAGTATTAGTGACCTCAACTACCAATGCGTGTCCGATATTTAAAACCTTGGCAACATGTAAGAGAATTTGTGAAATGTTTCTTGGTGCTGATGTTTGACATCCAAGATGTGTTAGAAATATATAATTGCTTTATTTTCTTGAGATGGCCGTAAGCACGAGGTTGAGTCAATCACCAAAGAAACGACTAGACTTGGCATCTGCCTAGGCTATCACCGTGCACTTGACAGACTACACCCTGAGAAAATAGTGAATGTAGTCTTTGAGGGAATTCCCTGGTGGTCCAAGACGTTTGCATGGTCGTAGGCATGTTTTTTTGAGTTTCTTAAGAGTAGTTTTCTAGTTATTTCTACAGAGTTTAAGAAATTAATAGAGAATTTTGCTATAGTTTCTCTTTGTTTATTTTGCGTTTCCCGTGACTAGATATGTTTTATGCAAGTATCCAAAACTTGATATTTTTTTGGGTAATATAAGGTGCATTAGAAATTAAAGATCGTACAAAGTTTGGGGATATTGAATCCCTATAGCATTGTCATACAACTGTTGTCTAATAAAAGGAGGAACACTGAAAATAGAAATATCATCTGTAGCACTATTAGCAAGCATATCAGTACATTTGTTACCCTCTCAGTAGATATGGCGAATGTCATCCATGCCTAGACTCCACATTAGACACCTGCAAACATGTAGTAAATTGTCAAACCCGTGCGTATGGCTTGTTTGAGTGTGTAGTAATTTGATCAGTTGCATGGCATCCATTTCTACAACCAGGGGAGTATGGTGCAGATCTGCTGCAATTTGTAGCCCTTCTTTCAGAGCCTACAATTCTTTCTCCATGACGGACATTGTTCTTAGCCTTTTGTTGAAACCAATAACCCATGCTCCTTGCCCATTCCTGATCAGTCCTCCACAAGACACCAATCCATTACGTTTCACCGCACCATCAGAATTCAACATTGGTGGTGGGGGGAGGAGACCAATTAACCGTAATTGTTTGCTGGTTTTTAAATTTTTTTTGAACAAATGCAAGGTAATAAATACCATTCAGATGCATTAGCTAGGATATTGTGGTATAGTTGATTTGGAGTGGTCGGGTAGTTTTGGAACAGTCTATTAGTCCTATCATTCCAAAGGCACCAACAAGCTATAGGGAATATAATGGCCAAAGGAAAGCCCTGATCATGCTGAAGTTGGGACCCGCAATTGGCAAAGAGCCATGTGGGGTACAGTTGGTCGAAATTCTGCCATAAATGATTTGGGACTTTGAGAAGTTGCCAAACGGTCCAAGCATGTGGACAGCTGCGTAACATGTGCACATTCGATTTGACCACTCAAGGACAGATGTTGCAGTGGTTATCAATGGAACCTCCCCTAGGATAACATATCCTTGGTTTTTAATTTACTTTGCGCAGCAAGCCAAAGGAAGAATTTGTTTGTGAGGGTGAGTTTTGTTGGTCCAAATCCATTTCCAATCTATAAAGGGTGGTGTAGGGAGGAAAGCGTGGGAGTAGTAAGAAGCTGACTTACTGAAGAATTTGCCGTTGGTGGTGAATTTCCAGATGAGACAGTCTGGTTTCGGCTGGAAACTCTGAGGGAAAATGATGTTAATTTGGTTCAACACATCAATGGATTAGTCATGGGAAATTTTAGAGAAGTACCACTAGTGTTGCACCCAACAATCCCGGATTTTCAAGTCAATCTCGGTCGACGTCAAAGGACCATTAATGAGCGTGTGGAGACAACCTAGACCAATCCAATTTGTGTGCCAAAAAGAGGTGTCATGCCCACCTCTAAAGGCCATCTGGGTTCCATGCTCAAACAAGGCAGCCCCTTTTCTGAGTCCGTGCCAAGAGAGGGACAGATGGCTCCTAGCTAGGGATGTGCCTTTGTATTTTTCCCACAGCACCCTGGCCCATAAAGAGGATGGGGGCAGTTTCATACCGCCACTTGAGCTTAACCATAGCAACAAAATTTGCTGAGTAGACTTTGTGAAGACCCAATCCCCCTAAAGGTTTAGGCTTGGTGATGTCGTCCCAGCGGACTGAGTGGATTCACTTTTGGGTTTGGGTTGAGCCCCACAAGAAATCCCTATTCAGCTTATCAATAGTATTATGCATGAATTTCGGGGGCATACACGTTTGCATGACGTGATTGGGGATAGCAGCCCTCACGGATTGCACTAGTATTGCTCTACCTGCAAGTGATAGCACTTTGCTTTTCCATCGCTGAAGCTTAGAGATGAATTTTTCCAGAATATAGATGGAAGTCTTGCCTACAAGGATGACCGTGAATAACGGGATAGCCTAGATATTGATCGAATGAGTCAGAAATGGGAATATTGAGGGTTGATGCTAACTCATTCCAGACATGAGGATTCACATTATGAGAGAAAAGGAATTTTGATTTGTTAGAACTTACTTTTTGACCTGACTCTATACAGAAATCATCAATGACTGATTTAATGGTCAGGCATGAATTAGGGATGCCATCCCAAATAAAACAAGATCATCTGCAAAAAAACAATGCGAAAGATTTGGTCCTCTAGCCTACAGCCGAATTTGTTTCCAATTAGAATTAATAATGGCCTCATGAATTTTTGCAGAAAGGTATTCAAGGCATAAGAATGGAGAGAGAAGGGCACGGGTTCACCCTGCCTGATACCTCTTGACGGGTGAAACGATTCGGTGGTACTACCATTATGTATGATGGACATTGAGCTATTAGAGACACAAGACATAATAAGATCAATCCACAGTTGTGGAAAGTTAAAATTGTGCAACATTTTTCTGATAAAGTCCCACTCGAGGTCATAAACCTTCTCCAAATCCAACTTAATGACCATATGCCCAGACTTAATTCTCTTATACTTGAGGTGATGGATAATCTCTTGTACAAGAATAACATTATCCGATCTACCCGGCATAAAACTAGTCTGGAGTGGGCTGATAAGCTCATTTAGGAAGGGCTTAATCTGACCGACAAGGAGTTTAGTAACAATCTTGTAAATGGTGTTACATAAACTGATGGATCTGAAAAGGTTTAACACAATCCGGGTTGTGGACCTTCGGAATAAGGCAGAGGAGAGTGGCATTAGCTGACTCAGGCATCGTTCTCGATGTGAAACAGTCCCGAATAAATTTATAATTTTTTTTGCAGTCTCACCGGGTGGGACACGGTGGTGTTAGGAAAAAGCAACACATCTATCAATGCGTTCTCGGATGAGATGCCATGCTTGACTAAAGTTGGCCCAAATGTATCTCTACCCAGAGAACCCTAATGTGCACGATTCTAGCTAATAGATCCCTCCCCCACTCCCCACCAAACACAATTTCTCATTTGCATTTAAGAGGTCGTTAAAATCTCCCACCATGATCCAAGGGGCAGGTTTAGCATCAGCTACGGTATTTCAGATTTTTCCAAAGATCCTGTTGATTGCTTTCATGTGGATTGACGTAAATAACTGAAAATAAAGAAGGAGAGGAGTTGGGGAATAACTGAACCCAAGCACGGATCTCTTGTCGCGTGATAGCCATTACGTTGCAACAGAAAAGATCATCATCCCTCAACAGCCCAATGCCACCTGCATACCCAACAGAGTTCGAAATGTATGAATGAGAATATCCAAGAGTCACAGAGAGTCATCCCACAACAGCCCAATGCCACCCGCATACCCAACAGAGTCCGAAATGTATGAATGAGGATATCCAAGAGTCCCGGAGAGTTTTCGCCCCGTCACTTGTCACTCGTCTCAGTGATAATAACCAAGTTTGGTTTGTGTTCATTCTTTATAATGAGGAAATGGTGGGGAAAATGGGGATTAGCAGCCCTGCGACAATTCCAAAGTAGAATCTTCATCGGTGTTGTTTGGGTTTGGGTTGAGGAAGCTTTCAGCTCTCCCTCTTGAGTTTTGGTCCTACACCACCAGCTCGGTCCAAATTCTAACAGATGTCTTGTTTCCTTGAGTACGGGGTTGAGCAATACTCGGTGTGCCATGGCTGCAAATGCGGATTGATTGGAGGGCCCTATGTAAACGTAGAGTCGAATGAGGTTTGTCCTTGTCGTGATGACGTGGGCCACGTTGTACTGCCCATGATTGGAATTTCCTTCAGAAGGCCATCGAGGCAATGGTGCTCCATAGATGGTGGTGACGTCGGTGGCAATAAGGTTTCCAAAAGAGTGAAATCCAGGAACGGTTGACGGATGGGTATGTATGAATGACGACGGTAGGAAGAATTTTTTTTTCCTTTTCTTTAATTAAATTTTTGATTCAAACACCGCTCAAGTCACACCCCCATATTAGCACCCCTCATTTCACTTGCATTCATTTTACTTGTATATTTTGTAGTTACTCAATATTTTATTTTCATAGGGTTTCGCTAGCCTTATTGCTGTTGTATATAATTTTCATTTTGTAATTATACACTGATTGTATTATAATCGAAAATCATTCGTCCACTTGAGCCAACTTATTTTAATTTTATGGGTTAATCATCCCTAATATTCTCTGATCTCCTCATTTTTAATTTCTTCTCGTTATAAAAATTTGCTAGCATAAAGTAGATGCTCTGACATACAAGTATACAACCTTGTATGATAAAACTCTAATTGTGCATGCTACAGAAATATTATTATTTACTCAATAAATCAATACAATAAATAGAGGATCACATATTTGCAAGTGAAAAAAAAATACTTTGGTAATAT
>BRYE01000015.1:2840131-2842631 GCA_030159115.1 Actinidia arguta var. hypoleuca | reverse complement strand
TTGTGTTTTTTTTTCTCTGACTGGCACTTGCAATTTGGTTATGAAATGAGTGATAACTTTGTATTTTAATTTCATGTCTTTACTGTACAGTTGACAAAAAGCTTTCAAAACTACAGAATTCTCACCTTAAAAGTTTGATGCACTCTGTTTTGAAGTTGACTTCAATTCTTGTTAACTGCCTTATTATATCTTCCCAGCTTTCTCTTTTCATTTCATTTTCGTTGTTGTCCTTATTCTTTTGCCATTTTGTTGTCTTGTGGTATCAAATACTGTAGAACTAAATCGTCCACTATATGCATATGATGGATAAGCAAAATGTGTGGTCACCGCATGTTGAATCATATATAATTGCAGAAAGTTTAACCTAAGAAGTCTTCTAAGTGCACCTTCATAGTTGAAAATGTGGGCTCCAATGACAAGCAATTGAATTGACTGCTTCAAAGCAGGACATGGTCACATGAGCAAGTTTATAACTGTAGAAGTTGGTTTACAGTAGAATTGTGAACTCAAAATGTGTAAAGTACCTATCTGTGTCCATATGCATGTGTTTAAACACAACAGAAGATAAACATAGAATATCTATCCTTTATATTTTGGATACTGTATTGCTTTTGCTATGGAAAACAATTCCGTTGTGAATTCAAAAACACTCATAAATCATAAATTGTATCGTTTCCTTTGGGCTTCTGTTGAAGTCCGGTTTATTTTGGAGAAATCAGTAATTCCTTGAATCTTTTGATACATATTCGTAATGTTTTACTTCAATAAGATAATTAGTGAATTTAAGTATCTTCTTGCCTGTATAATGGTCTTGCACCAAAGATATTGGAATTGTCAACCTACCCCATGCTGGGTTGTTTTCATGCGTCTTATCGCTCCATTACAGATGGAAGCTTGTGTCATCAGTTTTCTGAAACTTCAAATCATGGGCCATGTAATTTAGTTTTTGTTGGATTCTGGTCGATTGAAACTTAAAGTTTAAGGGTTTCAAACATTTAAGATAAGAGCTCTGCTATTTGGGCCCAATTGTTTGACAGAATATTAAAACTGAAAGATGTGCATCTACAAAGCTACCACGCATCCAAAACTAAAACCAGTTTGCCTTATACACCGTCCATCAAATCTGATAACAGGCGCCCCATGCATTCACAGCCAGAGAACCCTTCCTGTTTCCGACTTGCTTTGCCGCTGATAAATCCTTCCTGTTTCCAATCAGTCCAAACCGTTACCCGTTTTCCTTCATCGCCCACATCCTCATTCTGTTCCCCCCACCCCCACCCACTTCCATCTATATATATACGTATATATCAAAAGGCATACCCAGATCAACTTATATAAGGAACAAATAAATGTATATGAGGTCCACTCACACAGAAGCAAAGAGGGAAAGAAAGAGAGATTGATCAGAAGATGAAACATAATGAACTACTACAAATTTTTTTGTAACAGATTAAAAACAAGAATAATATCTAAAAAAACCATTTCAGAGATCTAAAAAGTGTTGTAAACAAACACGGGTTTGCAACTGAACATTGGATGCTCGGTGCACCCCTAATCAAAAACTCCAACTGCGCAAGGTCAAAGCTCTCAATGATGAAGATATCTGCCATGGAAATCGTGGTCCCAGCACTTTAGATTTGGGCAAAGTTATTGCGCTGATGGAGAGATTTTTTTTTTTTTTTTTACTTTGAGGGCAGATTTTTAGTGTTAGATGTGCCACCTATGTCGACTTATAGATTCGGCCAGATTTTTCATTTGTTTTGCATTTTCCTTAAGATAATGGAGTTTTAGATGGTTGGATGGAATCTGACCTGATTTTAAAATGAGTTGTTGCTGGAATTTTAAAGATTAAGTGGGTGGAAGGTCCTGACAGATTCTAATTATGATGTCAGTTGGTAAGTTGAAGTCAAAGGGTAAGGGGAATGCATTATTACTGGCTTGGTAGGACACGGCTTGAGTGACCAAACAATGGTCGTTAGGTGACTCTGAACAAAAAATTGTGACAGTAATAAAGAGAGCAGAACAGAAGAAGAGAGCAAACAGAAGAATCTAAAAATTCCTTCCTGTTGCTCTTTAGGAAGTAAGCAGTTCTCTTCAATTTGACTTGTTGAACTTGTTTATTTCCCCTACTGTTAATGGTTTGCAAAAAAGTATTGTGGTCTTTTTTTCTTTTTTATCAATTTCCAATGGAAGATGAGAACCAAACTTAGCTACACATTATGAATTTTTGCCATTTGACTGGGGCTTAGAAGTTGTAAATGGCATTGAGAACTGCTGAAGTTAGGTAGTGGAATATACTCTACATTTGGAACTGTCATCAAGCGTGGATGTCGAAGATATACGTGCTAATGCATCGGGTTCTTTCGTTCTGTTCGATCGTGCTCCGATGCATTGATCAGTTTGCAAGATGGTAAGTCAATTTCCCCGAGTTCTAATCAGAGTTAGGAAGTGTGCCCAAAAGCCTTTAGAGGGAACACAAACTCAAAACAACAACGTCCTA
>BRYE01000015.1:2807631-2815131 GCA_030159115.1 Actinidia arguta var. hypoleuca | reverse complement strand
ATCCAAAACTCAACTCCAGCAAATACTCACTATGTAATCTTAAAAAGATGCAAGCCCCAATAAAATTTGAAAGTCTAAAATGACTTTAATGACTTTATAGTTAAGCCACGACTGTCTATATTCAAATCAAGGATATGTTGAGAGAAGAGAAAAGTTGAGGGAAACACACTTTTAATTTGCAAGAGAATTTCTTTTTATTTTTTTTCTCTATAAATATTTTCATAAATCACTGATCCAAATACAGTATTAATTAATCTTCCTCAAGTCCATTACCCGAACTTGGAGACAAAGCCCACATACAGGCAAGCAACACTAGGGGTACAGCCCATGTGGAAATAACGTCCCTACAACACCTTTTGTTTTCCAAATTAACGGAGAACACCTATTAACTTTTCCTTTGTTTCTCTCTCATAATTTCATTACCCTTCAACTCTCACCAGAGAAAAAGAAAAAAAAAATAATTTTTGGTTGCGAGTCGAATGCTTATGGCAAGACCTTGTTCTTTTTTTTTTTTTCCCTCCATTTTTTTCTTTTTAAAGTTGTTTACTAAGATGATTACTGAATCGATAAAAAATTATTAGGTATCCCCAAAGTAGTACTTAGCATTGTTTATTTAGTATCTCAGTAAATGAGAAACTGTAAAACACAAAAGTGGATCATACCTTCTAGTCCGGGTCAACATTGTCCCGCCTAAAGTGTTTTCCGCTACTTAGGTTTCGTCTGGCCTAAATTTGTTTCCACTGCTTTGATTTTTAAATTTGTATTTAGTGAATTTTTTTTATCATTTGACCAAAATTTTATATTTTTTCAGGTTTTTCTTTATGAGAAGAATCTAAAAATGTAAAAAAAATTCAAATTAGGAAAAAAAATATCCATTAAAGACAAAAATATTAGCTAATTATTGATAGAAATAATTATTTTCCAAGTTAGATGGATTGTTTTTACATTTTTAGTCACTTCTCATGAGGAGAAACAAAAAGTAAAAGTTTTGATCAAACGAGTAATTTTATTTTATTAAAGACGAATAAACTCAAAAACAACTAAAATATCTATAAAAAAAAACTAAGTCAATTTGGATAAAAATTAATTAAAGAAAGCATAAACAATACCATATGATTCTGCGAAAATACTGAATCATTACTCCCTCAGAACCATCCCCTAGCAACCTACGCATATTATTCTCCGAAACATATTTTTGCCAAACCACAATTTGCTTGGCCAAATTTATGAAGCCAGTGCATATGGACATGTAATCCTTATAGCTTTATTTTCAATTGAATTTGAATTTGGTAGGGCAGACCAACGCTTAGGGGCGAAGCTAAAACTTAGGATTAACAGGTTAAAATTTTTATAATTTATGTTCAGTGGGATTAAAATTCTATTTATGATAAATTATATGAAGGATAGTAGTGTAATTTTTTTTTTTAGTGGGGTCAATTGATCTCACTTGTCCTATAATGGGGAGCGCCCATGCTAGCGCCAAAGGCTACTCAAACCGTTCTAATTTATTTGTCTAATTTTTTATTTTTAGATATCTCACAACGTTTATCTATTTTAAAAAATCAACTAACATACTTTTCGTTTCGCCCTTTCAATTTGAATTGATGTGACATTTTTTTACATTTTTAATTTTATGTAATTCATATTGTTGAAATATAGCTTTAAAATATTAAAGTTAGACTCCTAAAATAAACAAAGTAATTGCGACAGGGGGGGGGGGGGGGGGGGTTAAGAAATGGAGTCACTAAAAAACAGAAAACAGAGAAATTATCACGAATCAATTGAGAAACACATTCGAATTCTTTCAAGTTTCCAAAATTTTCAAATTGTTTCTTAGGTGCCTTTTCATATATCTCAAATAATTCATTTCGGACTTTTCTAAACATGTCGAAAGACAATTGTAACAAATCCGTGAAATCGAGGAATTGCGTTTGCCAGAGAGATTTTTTAGAAAGACTGCCAAAATATCATATACAAAACTATCTCGAGAAAAAACAAAGGAAAGGAAAACAAACAAACCAAAACCAATTACAAATGATGTGATAAAGCATTTTCAATATGGATTGAGTTTTCAAGATTGATAATGCGAAAAATGTTCCAACTTCTTCATCAAGCATAATTTTAAATAGTCTTTACACATCCTTGATCTCAATACAACGTGGCGCTCGTATTTTCTTGCAACAACGGAACACATAAAAGGGTTTTCTTTTTCTTGTCAATTGAAACACACATAATCAAGGATGAAATCACGTTTAGACAGTAGGGGGCCATGACCCCCCTACTTTTGATAACAAAACTAGTATAATATATATCTCATGTATATACAACAAATATGATATGGTGGCCCCCCATTTTTTTACGAATGACCTCTGACTCCCCAATAATGGAATCCTGATTCCGTCTCTACACATAATCCTCTTCATCTATGGTCAATTAGTTTTGAGTTGGAATCTCTCCAAATTCCAAAGTACATCGATTACCCTCTTAAAAGAGGAGCATTGCAGGACTAGAAACACATCTTTCACCGTGACATAAAAAAAGAATGGTTGATGATGTGGGGTAAATTCACCACTTACAGTTGACGTAAGGAACTTCGCCTAATAGGGCCACATCGCCTCGATGCCAAACTTGGTTGCCAAGAATGTCGTCGTACCAATTGATCATTTCGACTGGGAGTTCGCCAGTGTTCTCCATCTCGCCAGGGGGCGAGGTAGGTTATTTCGCCGGATCAGAGATCATCACCATGAGGACTCCATCTTCATAAGGAACCTATCTCCATGAGAGTCTCCATCACGCTGCCTATAATAACGGAATGTTCTCCGGATGGCAACTTCCTATTCTACCTCCGATATTGTTGGGATATCCTCCATACTTATCCTTCCGGAGATCTCGCCGTGATCCACTGACATGGGCCACCATTCTCCATATCTATAAAGGGCCGCTCTCCCACCATAATGAGGTACGATTTAATCCTGGCATACACGCACAGATAGCTCTGCTTTCTCACTGCTTATCTTATTCTCGCTTTGGTCTAATTCCACAACAGTTGACAAATGGTTGATCTTAAATTTCACTTACAAGTCAGAGTTATATGACTCCGAGGCAATATTCTCATGAAATGCACACTTGCATTCATGTATATGTAATTTCTTTCCGAGCTCTATAGTTACACAAAGCAACACAAAATTGTAACTGCCCCTAGATTCTACCCTGCTCCAACAGCATGCCTTCCAATTTTCCAGGTGTTGACAGCTTTGATTTAAAAAAATAAATATTTATTACATGTTTCCATGAGTTGATTATACGCGTGAAGACAAAACTCTACAAACGGGGCGCAGTTAGAAAAATACCCGATATGAGGCATAATTGCTTGGATTCGGTTGGCCGGTAATGTGGTTTCTTTAGAAGCTCGTACAGTTTCCTCCTACTTAAAACTGCTAAACAGATGGAGAGCGCTTGTAGTAATGAGAGAAATTATTTGAACTCGAGGGAAGAGATTTTTCCCTGAATGGAGAGAAGCTTAAGACAGGCCCATCATCAGGACTACACCCTGTGGAAAAAGAACAGAAGCAAGTTAGGAAAAATGAACTGGCAATCGTAATTATTACCAGAAAAATTAATGAACATTTGATTGTTAGAGAGATCATGCAGGTAAATAATTCATGAGAAAAGTGAGTTAAGAGACAAGAAAGGAAAGAAAACATAAAAGATTCGTTCTCTGTATGCAGTCAGTTGAGTCAGTTTGCAAGGAAGTTTGTAGAAAAATTTATCCTAAGGTCCTAAAGTCGTGACGTCGAACAAAAGGCACGTTACTCTTCATTATCCCTAGAATTAAGATAACCCCTCACATCAGCAGCGACATCCCGAGACCAATCGCTGATGAATTATTCAAACTTCTAGAGGTCTCTTTTGAGAACTTGACAATGATTGCGGCAAGCTCAGCATTTGGCCATGAGTTTGAGGTGCAGATCTGTCTCTCGCAAACAATATAAACCATTGACACTGCCTTCATCTGAAAAATCGTGTCTGCCCAAGTTGTTAGAAGTAAGCATCAGATACTCTCCTACAAGATCTTTACTTCATGAACACTGAGACATGTATAAATCCAACAGTTGACATCTTTTCTCATCTTTTGGAGATGCATTGCGATCGGATTGTAGTGTTGCAATCTGATTCATCCTTTGATGGGCAGGAGAGCGGCTATGACCTCTACTGGAATGGGTTGACGAATCATCTGTCAAATAATAGCTACTTTGGTATGACATCTGTTTAGACTTGCCCTGCCACTTCTCTAAATGGCACCGGTCAAGTAAACGAACAGTACAAGCTTTCTCCTTTGGGTTTTTTCGGTTATCCAAGCAACCCGGCAAATTAGACCATGTACTTGACAAGTAAACCCTTCTCCATGCCTTTCTCTAGACCAGCTGCTTTTGATAATTCCATGAAGCTACTGCGGGTTATTATCGACGTCCATAATAGCTTCAGAACTGAATTAGTAGTAATTTAGCATCAAACACGTTTCTCTTTTCTAGGTACAATCTGTTGTACTTTGACCTGCTCAGGAAGAAAATGTATTTCAGATGGCATTGTATCAGATTCAAATACTATGGATATTTCGTTGTTATTCTCAGTTCTGTCGAAAGCTTGCAAGAAAAGCATATCACATCAACACTCGTCTACTACCTATATTACTCTATCAGAAATCAAAAATATTACATGCAAGAACCTATGCCGTGGGGAAGGACTACACACACCATTAATCTGGAAATCCAAAATGGTTTCCAACAGTATTATCATCTTCATGGTTTCAATAAGAAACAGTTAATCATGGATAAACAAAAGAGTCCAAAATACCATTGAATAACTCAAAAAATTATTCATCAGCAATATCCTTCAAGTAGAAAAAAATTTTTAATTGTTGAATAGATTGAAAGGCACAACTGAGTTATTGAATAAGAACACTCAAAGCATTTTATTAACACACTCAAAATCAGAATTCAGTCATTCTGAACCACGGAACCCATAAGAACTTGTCCCCATGAACATATACACGACAGTTATGAATGATTCAACACATACTATAGTTTGTCAGAATATCGAGAGTCATTGAAATTGACTATTCCAGTGGGCAGGGTGCGTGCCGGTAGACTAGAAGAGTGTATAATCTTAGAAAATTAGATTTTTTTTACTAAGTTTGGTTTCTGGTTATGTTTTATATAGTTTTCTCATGCTCATGAAAACAAATGAGCAACGCGACAACGCCTTATATCACTGGTTTGTTTACTATTTTAGATAATGAGAGTATATACTATTTTCTTACAATTTTCTCTTAATGAATATTTCCAATATCTAAGTAGACTGTACACAAAAATTAGAGTTTCATTTGGCTTTAGGTGTAGTTGTTTCCAAATTCAAACAAGATAGGAGAGACTTGTCCTATTGTGACATTCAAAGGCTTCGCTCAATTGGCAAAAATATTGTACTTAAAAAATGTTTCTTAGGGAAAAAAATTAAAATTGTGTAATGGATGGCCTAGAGGGGGTGAATAGGCCAATTTTAAATTTTCTTTCAATCAATAGACCAATGTGTAAATTTTTAATAAAAAATAATTAAATATTCATATACTAGAAATTAAAGACATAATTTGAGAAAATTAATCAACATGGGAGGCATAGAATTGTTACGTGGAAACCCCAAAAGGGAAAAAACCACGGGCACTAGCCATAAATCTATTCACTATTCAAGAAGTTAATACAAGGAGCAAATTAAGTGACTTACAACTATTTACCTACTATGCACTCTCAACTTGTTACTTCTAACCACAAACTAAGTTCGTCCTCCACCTTCTAGTGGCTCTGATCAAAATTGGTCTCTTCTTGATTTGGATAGAAATACCATGGGCTCATACCAATCTCCGCTGCGCGGCTCCGATAGTCTATCGTCTGAGATAAGATGAATGAAGATTTTTGCTGTGAACAAAACTCAACTCGCGTACAGGAGAACACTCTCATCAGCTAAGTATTTTAACTGAGATTACCTAAAAATTCTAAGACTCAGTACAAATACAAGATAAATCAACAAAACAGAATGGGCAGTAGAACTATGAAGTTCTCTATACTTGACTCTATCCAATATCAAAAATAAAAAATCCTCCACCCTACCGAAGCCATCAACACATGCATTTATACAATGAGGGGAAACACTTGAACAATGAAAGATCTTCTTGTCTTGAAAAATCACACCATAATCTTTCATTATTTTACAATTTTTTTGAGTGAGTCTGAATTGCTTTCTAAGAGGAAGTCAAAAAGAAAGCCGTCAAACATTAAATGAGAAATTCATAAAAGAGAGCCAACAATGGAAAGAAATGGATATTGGAGAATACGAATTCACTGCATACAAATGGTATAAATGCGAAGTCACATATACAAATGCTTGTTCATACCCATGCACAAGACAAATTTTGATAGATTGCAGAAACATGACACTTTTGTTGATTTTTCTTGAGAAAAAGGAAGACATAAACGTTAAATGAAATATGTGCAATCCCCATCTCCATTAAAGGCAAGCCATTTTCTGTTGTTTGTATTGTATGAAATGTACCAAAACAAACTGCAACAAATCTAACCAGATTTTATTCCTTTGAAAAATTATTTGAGCATTCACACGGACTTTATGTACACTAATGTTTTTCTAGGAAAATTGCCAACAGATGGGACATGAATAATCTCACATAAGACATTAACAAAAATAATAAAGGAAAGGAAAATAACTGGAAAAAAAGAAAAAGAAAAAATGATGTTATTTTCGTTTTGATTTGATCATACCAGATAGTTTATTGTAAAACTATTTCAAACTTTCCCATCGTGCATAATGCTGCTCATTTAACAAGAAAGAATTTGAAGGAAAATGTTTCCTTCCAAACAGACATAAGCTTTTTTATGACATTCCTTTCCCATCCAAGCTTAATCCATGTCTAAAGACTCCAACTATTTGTCAGTGGATTTTGGGTTGGATCTGTCTAAATTCTAACAAACATATTTCAGTCTCAAAGCGTTTGCTTCACCAGAACGGGAAAAAAGAAGAAGAAGCATTTGCATCACCAGAACGAGAGAAAAAAACGTTAAGAAATGGTTGATCTTAAAGGATGGCAACACAATCATCTCATGAAATGCATACTAGCCTTCATCAATGTATAACTTCTTTCCAAGTTCTAGTTAGAAAAAACAACACAAAATTGTAAATTCCCCCAGGTCCACCAGTTGAAGTTGAATTTGCTTTGCTTTTGGACAAGGTTCTTTCGCTAATGCAAAAAGTCACTACCAGTAGAAGTTGAAAATTGTATGCCACTGGATGGGGTTCTACCAGTAGAAGCTGAAAAAGCTTTGCCACTAGATGAGTCTCTACTGGTTGAACTTACTATCGGTAGTGCAAAAAGCTACTACTAGTTGAAAACGCTTATGGATGCCGTCTTGGGATTTGAGCCTTGATTACTCCACG
>BRYE01000015.1:2712631-2722631 GCA_030159115.1 Actinidia arguta var. hypoleuca | reverse complement strand
TGGTCTATATCTTAGCAAGTTAGTTGCAATTGTTCAACTGCATGCAAGTCTTCTGCTCTTTTTTTATTGTTGATGAATACAATGAGGTGGTGGCATAACTCCTCAGAATTTTTTTTTTTTACTGGTTGACTATAACGAGGTGGTGGCATAATCACTCGGAATTACTTTTTTTACTTGTTGAATATAACGAGGTGATGGCATAACCCCTCGAAAATGCTTATTTTTACTTGTTGACTACAACGAGGTGGTGGCATAACTCCTTGGAAATGCTCATTTTTACTTGTTGACTACAATGAGGTGGTGACATGTCCTATAGATGATGTATGCTTTGAGTTGAGATTTTTTTTTTTAACTTTTTTCATTAGTTGCTCAAAAGTTTAGAATGTATATGTGCTTATTTTTATGCTTTCACATTTACATGCATAAAACTAATTGGTGACAATATTTTTGCTCATATTTATTATTTTTTATAATTTTTAAATATAAAATTATAGGTGATGAAAGTTTTTCCTCACTAATATTGTTTATATGATTATTTTTCAACCACTATTGGTGACAAAATTGACGATTGGTGACAACAAAATATATTCAAAATAGTAATATAATAGTTACTATTAGTGACGAAAGTTTTTCCTCCCCTATATTGTTTACATTATCATTATTTTAGCAACTATTTGTGACAAAAAATATGTTATAATGGTGAGGTAATTATTGTCATAAAAAGTCACTATAGGTGACGAAATAAATTTTGTCATAAAAAGTCTTTATAGATGACGAATTGTTTTCCTCACCTATGTTGTTTACTTGGTCATTTTTCAGTAATTATTTGTGACGAAATTGATAATTGGTGACAAAAAAAAACAAATTGGTGAGGAAATATTTCGTCACAAATCCTTCATTATAGGTGAGGAAATAAATTTTGTCACAAAATATTTACTATAGGTGACGAAATAGAAATTTCGTCACTAGGGGACTTTCTGTGACGACGCTTTGGTGAGGAAATAGTTTTGTCACTAGTTTTGTCACCTATATTATTTGTGAGGAAAAATATACAATTTGTGACAAATTTAATTTGTCACCAAAGGCAAATTTTGTTGTAGTGACGATTCGTGTGTTTACGAGTATTAAAATACAAGTGGACTTCGTCCGTGTGATAGATTTCGGTTTTTAAGTGGTGGAATGTTATTGATTGTTTGGCTGGTGGTAGTGTTTGCCATTGGTTTGTGAATTTTTTTGCCCCGATTTGAATTAGGGTTTGAATGGGGTATTTATGCCCTGATTTTCTATTATTTTTTATTTTCTTACCTTGATTTGATTTAGGAGTTTTGGAGGTGGTGTCCCTCTCTTCGGTTGTAGATGTAGTTAATAGGGGTGATGGTGGTTGAGACAAGGATGGTGGAAGAAGAAGAGGATAAAATAGTATTTAGGCATTTGTTCAAGGAATTTAAGAAATTATGTGTTTTTTGCTTGCTCTACTATCTGAAAAACACTAAAAATGGAGTTTATTATAATTTCTCAAATATTAGGGGTATCTGTATTAAAGACAAATTTCAGGGAAGGTCTTTGTAATTTTTTCTTTTTTCTTTTACTTTGATGATGTAATGGAAACAAAATAGGGGTTTGATGATGTAACTTGTGTTTCATGGGCCCCCTCCAAAAGAAATAATTCTCATGTGGGCCCCATCCAAAAGAAAAAAAAATAAATTCTGTGTACTTATTCTATTGAACGATGATGTGGTTTATTTTCCGCCCATTTTGGACGCTACAATAGGATTAGTGTAATTAATAAAACAGATTACATTTGCTTCCTTCTCCAAATTATTTTACTCCCTCCCAATTAGATTCATTATTTTATTTTTGGATGTCTCAAAATATATGTTCACTTTCAATATTTAATACAAAAATGATGCAATTTTTCTCCTTTTATTTTTTATAACGTTTGAACAAAAGTCAAAAATAAAAACTAATAATTATAGGGTTAAAACTATAAAGTTGATAAAAATTAGATGTGGTGATTCTATTTGGACTCAAAAAGATTGTCTTTTAGCCCATTTTTTTGTTTTAATAAATTACACTGGCATCTCTTAAAGGTTTTTGACAAATGTAACTGCATCTCTTATATTTTTTGAAATAACACTGACATCTTTGACTATTGAAATTATTATCAAAATTCATTTAGAACTACTTCCTTGGCAAAAATTGTAAGACTGCCAATCTTTTTGAGCTTTCATTTTTTTTTTTCCTCAAAATTGCTCTTACTTTTGTAATAAATTTGGATAACAAATATTTATTTGTTAAGTACGTTTTGATTAAGAGTACTTAAAAACTAAACAATTGAGATTATTTTTTTAAAAAAATATTGATAAAAATTTAAAATGTAGTAGGTTATAAATAAATTGTATTTTAAGAAAAAAAAAATATTTATTTATTTAATTGGTGTATTAAGAAAAATAATTTGGAACTGATTAAATTTGAGGATAATCTATTATTTTTATCAAAAAATTAAATATAGAGTCATGCTCCAAACACAACATCAAGTTGATTAAAATACTTTAGTTCCATTAAACTTAACAATGAAGCAAGAACTTACGGATAATTCACAAGCAAATAATAAAAAGAGAACGTCTCATTCGATTTTATTTTATTAATCAATACCATAAACTGTCTAGCCAACGATTTTGCAAGGGTTTTTATAGCTGAAAAAACCTTTACTAAAAAAGAGCTAGAGAAAGAAAATTGCTTGCCAATCAAGCAAGCCTAAAATGAAGAAATTAGGAAAAAATTGTCGATCAAATCTAAGTATCTTAAGAGGAAAAGAAGCACAACTCAAAAGAGGTAGTTCAAATTGGAATTAAATTGATAATTGTTTTCTAAATTAGTAAATTTGCCAAATTAAAACCCTAAATAAATAAAAATTTTCTAAAATCCATCTCAGGAGTGATAAATGAACCAAGCTACTCGAGCTTGGCTCGTGTTCAGTTCGTTAGAAGTTTGTTTGAATTTAGTTTGTTACATACACAAACCGAACTCGATGCTTTCTGGTGGAATAAAATTGAGTGTAAACAAGGAGTGGTAAATAGATGCTTTCTGGTGCCTCTGGTCTCCTTTGCCCGAGATTACAAGACAGAAACAGTGAGAAGAACCATCCGAAGTTATTCTGGAAACAATTATTTGTCGGTCAAGTCAGTAACCAGAGATAAAAGAAAAAGGAAAGAGAAAAAAAAATTGACTCTAGTTTGACCTTCAAATGAAAGAAGCTGTTGTCTTTTATAATGTAGCTCAGCTCGTGCGCGGACGTGTTAACTAATGTGTTAGTGAGTATGCAATTGACCCAATCATGCTTCTATGGGTGTAGTTGGTGACTAGTCTATCATATCATGGGGAATCTCACCTAAGAGTGCGGGGGTCAGAGTAGCATTTGCGTGCTTCCCTTAGCTCAGTGGCCGCCGAGATAGTTTTCGTGTCCAGTGTCCGAGCTTCCATGTCAAGGTGTCCGATTGAACTTTCTATGAAATGACATCCCGACTGCGATTCATGACGGAGCTCAGCTCAAGAACATGATTGAATATTTTATGCTTTTATATAACATTTAAAAAATTCAAACTACTCGATCTTACCTCGATTAAAACTCGTTCAAGATAGGTTTATTCGGTTTAAGTAATAAACAAACTAATCTAAAACATAAATTTAAAGCTCATTAAATTTTGAAGTCAAATTTGCATAATCTACTTTTCATCTTATTTGACTCGTTTATCACACTAGAAAAGCAATGACATTTTGCCCCTTGAGTTGTAGATCCAAAATTTCATCAGCTAAAATGTTTGTTCCCTCTTCAAATTCGCCCTTTAAAAAATGTGTATGGACAGAAATATCATTACAACACGAACGGTAAAAAGATAACTATGCCCTTGTTACCATTTTTTTTCAAATATAGTGACGCCTTAGCTGTAACTTATTCAATGAAAGAATGATTTAGTCATTGCGGGGGAGCGTGGAATGAAGTCAATACGTGGAATTAGAAACTTTACGGGCCTTGCATTATTTATGGAAACGAGTCAAAGCTTCCTTCTAGTCACAATATAATACGATATAGTCAAGCAATCCAAAAGCCTACCTCTGAAAATGGCAATTAAAAAATATTATTTTTTCAACATCATTTTAGAAAATGCACGTGGAAAAATTGGGTTGAGTAAACGATAAAATAATCTATGGCTAACTCCGTGGACAATCAAATATATAGGTCGCTGATTACGTACAAAATTTTGTTCCGACGTAGTAAAACTCGAGTTCCTACCTGTTATAAGGCAAAAGTTGACATAATTCTTTGTCAGCAAAAATAATTCCTCTGATTGGGATGGAGTGAAACTCGAGTTCCTACATAATTAAATTTATTTTCTCAAAATAGTTATAAAGCCAAAGTTGACGTAATTCATTGTCGGCCAAAATAATTCAGTGATTGAAATGCCAATTGAAAAAAATAAAACTTGAGTTCCCACCTAATTTGATTATTTTCACAAAACTGTTATAAGGCCAAAGCTAACGTGATCTTATGTCCTATGAGGAGTTCAGTACTTTCTAAAAAAGAGGTTAGAATTGTTTGGTTCATTTTTAAGAATTCTTATTCAGAAGTTTGAATATTTGAAGAATACTCTTTTAGACACTGTTTTTGAGAAAAAAATAATTCATTGTTTTTACATATTATTCATTTCTATGTGAAAATGATTTTTTAGAATTTAAAAATAAACTTTTTAATATTTTTTCATAAATACCTTTTTTATTAAAAAAATTCAAAAAATAAATTTTAGAAAACGATCAAACAAATAATTATTTTCAAAATTATTCCACCAGACTAATTTTGAAAACTAAATCAAACAGAATCATGGGAGGATCTTTCGTTGTCTGAAATACACCTGATATGGCTGCTTGTTTTATTGTATTTTTTTCTGTCCCAGTACTATTCTTCTCTTCCAGAAGTTCCACTCCATTCTTCTCTTCCAGTACGATTTTTCTGGCCCATAGTTTTTGACTGCTAGCCTGCCACCTTCTAAACCACTTCCGCCTTAGGTTATGCTCCTCAGCCTATCTTTTTTTCGTTCAATTAAAAATTACGTGACATATTTTCATGAGAATTGAAGGAGCTCGTTAAAAAATTATATCTAAAATATATAAGTGATTGACTGATATAATTAAAAATAAAATGTACAAAGTGTAATTTGTCACATATTTCATAATAAAATGTGCCGTGATATGAAAAATTTTCTTAGACCCTATAGTCTTCCCGTTACAACAGTTAAGTGCTCTTGGAATATAATAGGAAGAAAAAAGAGTACCAGTGATTCAAGATCTACCGGCGATTATTTGATTGGTCAAATTATGGGTGTCAATTTAATTTGGATGTAAAATTTTTTGACAGTAATGCTTCTAGTCGTAGCCCTTTTAACTTGATGTACCTTCATTTCAACTAAATAATATTTTTTTTTGTTGATAAAAAAGTGACTATTTCTTTTTATATAATCGGTTATTCGGACCAATTTACGTGCACACCTCGACTAATTATGATGTCCTAAAGTTAATGATTAGATAAACTTTTAGAGTTCACGGGGTTCGAAACTTTTGGCATTTGTGGGATTTGGAACCTCCAGTGGCTCCATCCTTAAAGGACAAGCTCCTAAGTTTGTTCTCTCCTTCTTTCCCCTCATTCGAAACTTTTATTTATTTTTTTCACAGTGCAAATGTATTTGGTTCTTTTTCTCCATATTTAATCTTTGGATTGGTTGTATTTTTGAATGATTTCGCACGACAAGTCTTATTATTATGAACTAATCTTACCATGATTTTCAAATCTCAAAAGTTGAAATACTCTTATCTTTATCTCAAACATCGTGAAAATAAGAATGAAAAAATTGCAAGTGTAATTTTAAAAATAAATGTGATCTAATCACTTAACTAACTAACAATATCCTATCAATATAATTTTTTTCATAAACAATATAGTGGACAAGTCTTACAATGTGAATAGCTCTCATCACATAATTGGGACCAAAGCAAGCCTCAATTGTGGTCATGGCACGATGCTATGAGTTGTAACACCAACCAAACATATTTGGGTGTGATTGTGGGCCCGTAAAATTAGAAACTTGTTGGTCATTACATCATTGTCATTCATTTTTATTCCATTCGCGTTTTTGAATAAGAGAGATGTTTTTTCCAACTCGGACAAGACGGGTGAGAATGTGACTGGTTTGGATAATTTTAAAAAATATTTACTCTTAATCTCTTCTTACTTTTATCTATTAATTTTTTTTAATATCATCTCATAGTTATTTATTTAAAAAAAATTAATCAAAATTTTGTAATTTATTTTTACTTTCACCTTTCAAATTTTTATATAAAAAAAAGTTTATGATAAAATTTTATAATTTTTGTTACTCCCACATTCAGTTTTTTATAAAAGAAAAAAATATAGATTAAAATTTTTATTTTTTTTTAAAATCTCTCAATTTATAAAATTTGATACAAAATTAATTAATATAATTTTTTTTGAAAATACTAAAGTGAAATCTGATTTATTTTTTTACTTTGACACTTAAAAAATACATCATTAATTTTCAAAGATAGTCTTAAATAACAAATCTGAATTCTTCTCTTTAGTGTTTTCAAAAAAAAAAAATTATGTTAGTTAGTTTTGTATTTAATTTTATAAATTGATAAAAAAATTTAAAGATATATTAAAAATTTTAATTCATATATTTTTTTTTATAAAAAAATTAGAGATGAGAGTAAAAAAAATTATAAATTTTTTTCATAATTTTTTTTTATATAAAAATTCGGAAGGTGAAAGTAAAAAAAAATGATAAATAACTGGTGATATTAAAAGGAAAAAAAGAAAGAATTAATAGGTTAATGGCAAAGTAAAAGTTTGAGAGAAGAGGGGGATTAAAGATAAAAGTGAAAAATAAAAAAAAAATATTAGTCACGTCAGGGGTGGGATTGTCAGGAGGGTGAAAGTATCAATTTACTTTTCAATAATTATGTGAGCACAGAATTTTGATATTCGAAAGTCGAATGTATATAAAAAAAAATTACAACTTTTATAAGAAATATAATATTAATTTTAATTTAAAAATGACAAAATTATATAATTAAAATATTTTAAAAATTAATACTATTATAAAACTGATATGTAACCCCCAACCGCCTCTTTAAGTCTATCCCCAGGCACAATGGGCCAAGAAAGCGCATGATCGTACTATATCTATATAATTTATGTGGTTGAAAAGACTACCCATTCATTAAGTTTGTTTGAACAATTCTGGCATAAAACTCTTACTGGATACTACATAAAATATTATCTAATATATGAAAAATATATAACATTAAATATGTAAATGCATAATATTCGGGCTAATTTTTTTTAATGGAATTTTAGCTGTATTGATTTATGGATTTTTTTCGTGTTTATTGAACTTTTTTCACATTTGATCAAAATTTTACACTTTTTCATTTTCTCTTTGATGAGCACTCTGAAAATTTAAAAAAAAATTGTTCAACTTAAAAAAAAAAACTCTTAAAACAAAAAAGGTAATTAGACTCAATTAAAAAGCGATTTTTTTGTTTATTTTTAATAAACTATATTTTAAATCTAATGATAATTTTATATTTTTAAATTCTTTTCGTTAAGAGAAGCGGGAAAAATATACAATTTTGATAAAAAAAAAAAAAGAGGTAAACAAATTCACTAAAAATTCAAAAATTCAAAAATTAAAATAAATAAAAGACAAAAAAAAAAAAGCCAGCTCAAATTTGGTTTAAATATGTAAATGTATAACTTTTTCTATATATTTAAAAATATATTTTTGTATCACCAACTAATGTGAAGTTATCCTACTGGAACAACCTATGCAAACCAAGCTCATAAAAAGAGCGAGGGTAAAATTGTCTTCTAAAAAGCAAAAAAACACCAACAAGTTGAGAAGATAACATAAAGGACTGTCAGCATCCAGAGAGATGGGCTTGTGTCATCTTGCATCGCCTGACAACAGAAAGGAAAATTATTTTTCCACCCTCCTGACAACACCTCTCACGATGTGATTAATACTTTTTTATTTTTTTTACATTTTTGCTCTTATTTTTTCTTTCAAACTACTATTTTATCATTATTTTTTTTTTTTCTTCTAATACTCTTTTTATTCTTTTATTCTTTTTCACTTTTTATTACTATTATTTTTTCATAAACTATTATTTTTATTTTTTTTATTTTTTATTATTATTTTTTTTAATATCCTTTTTTTTTATTTTTCACTTTTTATTATACCCTTTTATTATTTTTTTTTTCATTTTTTATTACTACTATTTTGCCATTAACTTTTATTTTTTATTCTTTTTTACTTTTTATTATTCTTTTTTCTTTTAATACCCTTTTATTCTTTTTTTTCACTTTTTATTTCTACTATTTTGTCATTAACTTTTATTTTTTTTTCTTTTTTGTTATTTTTTTCTTTTAATACTCTTTTATTCTTTTTCACTTTTTATTATGTTTTTTCTTTTAATACCCTTTTTATTTATTTTTTTTTTATTTTTTATTATTTTTTAATACCCTTTGATTTATTTTTTGTTATTTTTTATTATTATTTTGTTTAATACCCTTTGATTATTTTTTTTTTCATACCATTTGTTTTTTTCTCCTTTTAATACTCTTTGATTTATTTTTTATCTTCTTAATACCCATTGATTTGTCATAAAACTACGAAAGAAAAATAACAACTTTTAAAATATCAATACACTAATAAATTCAACTTTTAAAATGTCATGACCTCCTTCTCCCTTTAAATTACTCCACAACCCATATTATTTTTTTTTAATACCCTTTGATTCATTTTTTGTTACTATTTTTTTTTAATACCTTTTTTTTTATTATTATTTTTTTAATACATGTCATAACCTCATTCTCTCTTTAAATTATCACACAACTCATATTTTTATACTTTTTAAAAATTTTATAAATAATGTCTCCAAAAATTTATAACTAAAAATAAATAAAACGTTATAAACATATAATAAAAAGAAATTTTCCATAAATAAAAATAAAAAAAAGAAGAAAAAATGAAAAAAGAAGAAAAAAAAATAATGGAAAAAAAAAATAATGGTAAAAAAAAGAAGAAGAAAAAACTGAAAAAAAAAATAAAAAAAATAAAAAACGAGAGAGAGAGAGAGAGAGAGAGCGCGCGCGGGAGAGAGAGAGAGAGAGGGTGGAGGGGTAGTTTGGTCATTTCGCGTGGGGACAATTTGCAGGATGTGTCAGTGGGGGTGGGAGAATAAGCCCTCCAACAGAAATGGACCCAATTGACTGGCTTCATTGAATACAACAATTTAAAATCTATTCAAATCTCTCAAAAGTCCAGCAGAAGAGCAATAATTGTGTTTGGCGTATGCACAGCTGTCAGATCGATAAAGGCATGTTCGTATACTGTTACAAGATTCAAACTTAGATAAATTATTATAATTTTTTAAATACTAAAAATGTTTTGTGTATTAAAGAGTCATTGTATTTCACCATAGTTTTTGTATTGTCTTTTTAAGTTTATATCTACAATGATTGTGTTTATTTTTTATTTTGGTTGGAATGTCATGTAAATAATATATAAAAAAATAATAAAAATAAAAAATTATATATTTTATTTGTTAATTTTTTTAATTAGAACATACATTTTGAAATACTAAAAATAAAATAATTGTACTTCAATACGAGACAAAGTAAGTATCATCTTTCACAAGTACTCTTCTGTCCCATTTGCTTATTTTATTGAAAAATTGGGATGGAGAATGGGTATTGAGCTTGAATCAACAATTAATCCTCCAAGTGTTTTATTAAATTATAAGATTCATTAAATTAAAATATGTTTGGGCTGAGATTTCTTAAATTAGGGTTTATGTATGAAAACTCTATTATTAGAAAATATTGCCCATTTCATATCCTAAACTATAAAATACCCAAAAAAAA
>BRYE01000015.1:2702631-2705131 GCA_030159115.1 Actinidia arguta var. hypoleuca | reverse complement strand
GGATTGTGCATCAAGGGGCAAAGTAAGCGATTGTAATATGTAAAGGGTGGCAGATCGAATAGAAAAACTTTCAGTCCTACGCAAGTGGTAACTATGGTTGAATTAAAAAAAAAAAATAATTGAAGGAATAATATTAAGAAACAAAGTTGAACTTGAACGGCTAATGTGAGTATTGACAAATAGTTTAAGGATATATAAAAAAATTAATTTAGGCATTATTTAATTGTTTGTGCAGATGACTACCAATGACAAGTTCAAGAGTGTGGAGCACAGAGTGGTGGCCCAACCCATTGGGCCAAGGCTATCCGTTGCATGTTTCTTCTTACCCAACAGCAAGAGAATAACCAAGCCATTTGGGCCCATTAAGGAACTTCTGTCTGAGAATGAGCCCCCTATTTATAGAGAATTCTTGTGCCACGAATATATTGCCTTTTACAAGAGCAACTATGGACTCGTCAAATCAGCCCTTCCTCACTATAAGCTTTGAACATTATATATTTTCTTCAAATCAATTGAGGTATAATAAGTGAAGGGAAATTGTTGCCACTTTAGATGAGTTTTTTTGGCAATTCTGTTCATGTAATAATAACTTTGGTTGTTCCATGCAGTCAGTCATGTGCACAAACTTGGATTGTAATACAAATACAGTTGTAATGATATTTAATAAATAATATGTTCTTAATTTATGTCCGGTTAGTATCCATATCTCACAAACTCAGTCTGTTTGATTGCTGTTTTCATAAGCAACTTTATAAAATATTTTTTAAAGTTGTTTTTGAAAACAATGCTAGCTACGTCTTATTCAGTTTTAGTGAAAAACAGTTTTTGAGAATTTGGCAACTGTCTTTTTTATTTTTTCTAAAACGTATGTTCTTTTTCAGAAATAAATTTCGAAACAAGTGTTTGTTATGTAAATAAACGAGTTCGAGTCTCATTATAGCACTTGTTTAAAACGAGAGCTTGGCTCCATTAAGTTCATATTGAATTTATTTATATATATGTTATTTTTGTATTCCAACACTTTTAATTTTTTCAAATTTTGCTATGAAATGCTAGTCTATAAGGGTCGGGTCCAACTTTAATTGAGTCATCCGCTAGTGGACAGTGGAATTGATCCCCAGATCAGTCGGTTCTTTGAGCCAGATAGCTAGTTATAAAAAAACATTTAAAAATATGTATATAATACAATATAAGGAAGAAAATACATTACTATATATAATTTAAAAAAGAATAAAAATCTTCATATTTTGTTATATATAAAGGTGTACGACATAATTGATGATTTATAAGCAAGATTAATGGCATTTTTGATAGTGATAGTTTTATTTGTAAACCCTACTTCGTTTGAAAGTATGAATATATAATTTATTTGACTCGTTAAAGCTCGTAGACCGGCTCGAGCTTAACTCAAGTCTAAGCCATCTCGGCTCGTTAAATTTTTGTTATAATCTAATTTTGAATTAATTCGGGTTTTACTAAATTTTTTTGTAACTTTTTTATCTAATTAATACCAACCGAAAAAGTAAAAATTTTTTTGACCAAATAACAAAAAGAAAAACTTTTATATAAAAATAAAAATTAAAATAATTCAATTTATACTAAAGGAAAATCAAATATTCCGTGTTTGATTTGTGTTGGTACCTTCGCTTGTTGGCACGCATAGATGATAGGTCAATCATAGCATAAAATTAGAAAGGTCTCGGTTTCAATGAGATAATATTCAATGCAACGGTGCTATGGCGTTATAATGATAACATAATATTACTAATCAGTATTATATCTACAAAGAAAATGAAAGAATTTTATTAGGTAAATGTAACTATCTTGTTTAAAAAGTAAACAATTGTCATGTCTATATAATAGAGTTCATTATATTTACATAGCAGTTGGTAATTGAATGGTGATATGGCAGGGCAACGATGACATAATATAATCGCTGTAATGAATTTTTTTCTTCCGTTGCCATAAAATCCTTTAGTTTTATATATCCAAGGGCTAATTTCACTAACTTATTATGAGGTATCTAATAAATACACTAACATCTCTTATAGTTTTTGAAATTACACTATGCTACCATCCTTTTGTTGACAATATACATAGACCTCTTTTGGACAGGAACGGATCCATAATTCTTACTATAAGGGGGCGAAAGTATAATTGAAAAAAAAAAATTAAACTATAATATCAATTTCTATCAACACAAAAAAGCAATAATATTAATTTTTTACATATTCTCTTGTCTGCATTTATTTATAAAAAAAATATAGATATCAGTGTTATATGCCTATATGTCTCTATCAATTAAAATTGTGCTCGATGCTCTTTCATAACATAAAAAGAATCTATGAAAGACTCAACATCAAAATCTTGAGTAATGTCTTTCTCAATATATGTGATCAAGTAACTAGCTAGAAAATTATATTTCATCCTATTGTGCAATGTACTCTTCACAAGTTTCATACCTGAAAATACACGTTTTAATGTAGCTGTTGAAACAGGC
>BRYE01000015.1:2657631-2660131 GCA_030159115.1 Actinidia arguta var. hypoleuca | reverse complement strand
GTGTAGGTATCATTACTCTAATTATTGGCTCAACTACTAGGGTTTGCTATTTTATGAATCCCGCTTAGCAAAGAAGCGAGGCACAATACGGATCCTGCTTATATAGAAAAACGAGACAAAAATACGAATCAAGTATAACAGATATACTTTTATTTACAATTAACTTTACTAACATTGTCCTTTATGGAAGCATGAGTAACATTTCTACATATGCCTGTAAGCAAGGCTATCCTCAAAGCAAGGTTCGCACTCGAACATAAAAGCCTAGGAGCAGGGCTCAAGCACGGGTATCTAATGAAAATATTTAAATGATATACCAATGATCCTTAAAAGATGCTAGTAATGTAATGTATTTAAAAGGTTTTTTTATAAAGTAGGTTTGAATTTAATATATGGTATATTTCACTTTTACCCCCTAAACTATAGGTAGATTGTTTATGTCGCCCATAAATTATTTATTGTGTCTATGTCATCCTTAAGCTATTCAATTTTTGTCAATTTAATATAATTATAAATTTTCATTCAAATCATGGACGGAAAAACGAACGACTAGCACTATTTAAGGGTAGAGCCAACCTTATTGGTATGGTTAAGAGATAATTGTGACTTTTTACATGTAGGATCACGTTTGTCTCACGTGATTTTTGTATTGGAGGATAAAATTACTCCATCCAATGAATAGTGCGCTAAATGCTTGAAATGGTCGATCAAATCTAAGAAGATTTCCTGTTGTGTGTATGGATTGTATATACACATTTTTGACGGGAGATTTTTGTCCAAGTGAGTGAAATGACGGTCTTACCCCCTAAACAATACACAAACAACCGATCATCCGTTCTTTCATTAATGATTTGGACTGAAATTTGTAATTCGACTAAATTGATAAAAATTGAATAGTTGAGGAACAACGTAGACACAACCAACATATTAAGGTCGACTTAAATAATCCAGCTATAGTTTAGGAGTCCCTTTAATATATGAATAAGTTAAAATTGTAGTTTGAGGATGAAAATGTGATTTTTTTTATAAAAAGAATTGGGTGTTAGATATACACAAATTATCCGATAACTTTAGGTATTGGTTATGGTTACGAAGATGAAATTGAATTTTGAATAAGGGTACAGAGAGGGTTCCGACCCATTGGCATCCCTATTGCGAGCTCTAAAATTGCTTCAAAGTAAGATCGTAAGAAACAAATGGGTACGTACCTGAAAGAATCCAAATTCTTGGTTAGCCTTTAGGATTTTCTGAATCAATTCGTTCCTCTCTATCGAGTATCGGGATGGCGTTGCAGAGAGGAACGGAGACTTTTCCAGATCTATCTGGTACTAACACATAAGATTCTGGCACTGGCTCAGGAACAGGTTGGGTGGTGTTGTTGCACCTTTCTGAAATGAGTTTCTCCATACTCTCTCAGATGAGTTTTGACAGGAAAAAAAGAACTGGTTGATGATTTATTTGTATTTTTAATTTTATTCCACATAAAATCCTTAAGATTAAAGAAAAAAAGTTGAGCCATTAAGATAGGCCAGGTCCAGTTTAAAACAAAGCTGTAATATGTATCAGAATTGTTGGTAATTGAATTTGAATATTTCATTGAATCACTGACGTCTTACTACAATTTCTCTATTAATTTTGTTCTCTATTCTTATGAAAGATAAATTTGCGGAGTTACTTATTTCTATGAAGAAAAAGTTAAATAATGAGTTAACAAAATAAAAAAAAAATAAAATAACATAGATTTGTTACTTTATTATCTTGTTTCTTTTTCTTTATTGCTCTATGAATTCCTATAGAAATAGTAGATTTGCACACAACCTTAATCAAACTGATATCGAGAAGGGATAGGAGCCAATGCCCATGGATCGACGATTGGACAATACTTTTATGAAAGTACGGTGACATGACTAATACCATCTTGTCACTATTTTTGACCATAGTTTTTTTAAGTTGGATTTTGTTCATCTATCTAACATGTAATAGGTAAATAAAATTCGCCACTTTAATTAGTCTTATTCACTCAAATGTCCAGTGGATAAACAAATTTTTTCACCCCATTTCTATTACCAGTTAGAGAGATTCAGTTGCTGATGTTATTCGTCCAACTGTTAAATGAGCGTTTACATGACTATTCAATTTATTTTAAGCACCCAGGGCGATAAACCATAGCCACCGCACAAACAATCGTTCAAGAGCTCATGTTTTTTTGGGTAGGAGCCGAGAGAGCCCATGTTCAAGAGAAAATTATTTCAAAATAAGCCCCCATACAATTTCAGTAGTTGTTGAATGTCCAACTCTATCAATGGGACTAACTTAAGTGGTCAATAGACCATTTAACTAAGGAGTAATTATTCAGTGTTTCTAAAACAATGTTCTTCCTCTCGCCTAAAATGTGGGTTTCACAAGTGTTACATATAGTGGAACTCATTTTATATAAAAGGAGAACATTGCTTCAAAAACACCAACTGATGGCACCCACGAAGGAAGGCTTTAGTTTGGT
>BRYE01000015.1:2645131-2647631 GCA_030159115.1 Actinidia arguta var. hypoleuca | reverse complement strand
TCAAGTTTCACTGTAATGGAGTTTAAAAGATGTTTGTGAATGGTATGTGGGTCTTTCTTTTTCTTTTTCTGTTATGGTGTTATTGTTTTCCACTTATGGTACTGCTATGTTTATTCATAGAGGCTATTGGTGCATTGGAGATTCTGTGAAACAAAGCTGTCATATCTCAAGTGTCTGTTCTATAGCCTGGCATAGCCTTGCTTCAACTGGTTGGTAAGATTACTTTCAGCTGCATTATTTGGAGCTACTAAGTAGTATATATTTCTTTCAGCCTTTCTTGGTTTAGTTTTTTATATGCTAAGTCTGTGGAATCGGATATATGATTTTGTAGTTAGTTTCCTCTTATTTGCATATGAATGGGTTGCATGGACGCTAAGAAAGCGCTGGAAAATTTTTCTGATGAACATGCAATGCGGAAACCTAGTCTGCAAATATTGTAATCTTTTTTTTTTGATCGGCAACATATATTTCTAGAATAATTTGCTCCAGTTAAGCCTTTTTTACAGTGCTGTTGAACTAGAAAATACTTGATAGCATTCTTGTATCAAGTGCTGTAAACATTGAGGGCGTCTCTACTTCCAGTCAAACAAGAACTCCAAGAACCCTAAATTCAAGAAGTAACGCTTATAAAATGTTTCCTTATTCCAGTACAAGATAATCAAGGACTATTTAGCTCCTTTTTGTATGTAGCTACCATCTAGATTCTAGACTATTGCTTAGTCAATTGCTTTGATTTCCATTATCAATGTCTGTTAGCATCAATTTTCTGTGATTTTTTATCGTATACATGGATAAGTATTTTTTAGATATTTTCTGGCTAACCAAATTATTTCCATTAGCTTCCTTAGGGTTTCTGAGAATTGACCCTTTGTCATTGCCAAACTTCCATAGGTGACCTATCACTGAGGATGCTACGCATATATATTGTTTTCTGGATAGAAGATAATGGATGCAGGGTTTACTTTTATTAGTTCCTTTCTACGTCACTGGTATTCTATTTTTTTATATTGTCCCAACACTTAATTTGAGATCTTTGTGGTTGTCAAAATCTTTAACACAATCTAGTTCAATGGGAACAAAGCCCTAGCCTGTTATCTGTCGATCAATGTGAAGTAAACCAGCTTAGATTTGTATGGTGCTGATGTGGGTCCTTCTGATCTCCACTGGGGGCAAGTCTTAGATTCTCGCTCAATCAATTTGAAATGAAAATACTCAATCTCCTATTGGCTAACAACCTATTACCAAAGACGCATCATGGGAGTTTGTATTTAATTGAACATAGATATTAGAACCCTGCCGTCTTGTGCGCAGTGTTGTGTTTTACAGTTTACTTAACCAATCCCAAACCCATATAAAACAGGAGGATTGTGGTTGATCGATAACCAATGTTCAACTTTCAGTCACTTCAATGAAATTGATCCCAAAAATGTACATGAGTAGCTTAAACTTGAAATTGAGTTTAGTTGAGGACACGAACGTGAAAGCACCAATTGCAGGAAAGTGGATTCATGTGGCTGACCCGAATAGTTGAAACAAAAGTGCTGTGTTGAGTTGAGTATCTAACTTAGGGCTTCCAAAACTTCAATGTGGTTTGCACACTTCCCTCTGGAAAGTTGTTCTGTCTAAAGTCAAAACCAATGCATTTTTCCCCTTAAATCAACCATAAACTCATTATTGGACAACTAAAGATACTCAAACTAGTACTTGAACAATTATGTATTTAGTAGTTATGCAATTGATGGATTGACTTTGTCTTGACCAAAGCTCAGCAAGTGATTGCACTTATATTGGTTAATCTGTTCACAATAAAATCAGTTTTCCATCCTCCCATGTCCTCAGGGTTGGGATTGCGAAGATCTGGCACTTGCACCTACCTACTCTTAGATGCCTTGATCTGACAACATATTGGTGTACGATTGACTAATTTATTTGTAAAGAGAAGATAAAAGATAAATACAACTATGGTTCATATATATTTTAACTAGACACTTCATTTTCCATGTGCTACCTAAACATAGATTTAAGAATTTGATTTCTTGCACAAACAAGAAGTTCAACTGTTTTTTGGTTAGAAATAAAAAAATTTTTGGGAGTTATATGATCTTTTCTAGTTAGTTTGAGTTTTAATACCTCAGGATCACCTGTCTGTTGTTGAAACTGCACTTAAATTATTTTATTGATGATCAAAACAAGGCAACTGTCCTTCGGAACTAGGTTTTAAGGGGCCAAGTGTGTGCCTACAAGTGCCCAAGGCTGCCCAATTGCGTGCCTATGAGTTCCCATTGCTGCCCCTGTGTGTGCCAACAAGTGTCCAAGGCTGCCCATGTGTGTGCCTACAAGCATCCATCTTTGAGCGGGTGCCAACATGTACCCATGGCTGGCCAAGTGTGTGCCTACAAGTGCCCATCATTGTCTAACGTGGGTGCCAACTTGTGAATGGCAAAAAGGCTTTGTCAAAAATGTTGAAACTGTTTTAGATGCTCAATTACTAGGCCATAAA
>BRYE01000015.1:2610131-2617631 GCA_030159115.1 Actinidia arguta var. hypoleuca | reverse complement strand
AACTTTCATAAACTCAACCCCGATAAAACTTACCCCAAACACAAATCGAAAAATCAAAAATTTTTAGCAAATAAACGTAATCCCAAACAAGACCTAAATTGATGAATCTTTGATATACATAAGTTTCTACTCGATCAATTAATCTTCTACAACTTTACGATTCAATGTCCAATAAAACTAAGTTAGATCGTCCTTTTTCTTATATGTTCGTTCAAAATTCAAAGGTAGCAATCAAATTATGCATTATTTTTATTATAATCACTAAATATTTTTTAAAACAACTTCCAATCACAATATTTATAAATTATATAAATTTGTATATATATATATATATATATATATATTAGCATTTGATAAAAAAATTATGAAATGAATACACTAGAGATATCCAACATAATATTACCATTGCTTAAATTAATGTTCAACTACAAAAAAATAATTCAAATGATAAATTTACCACAACACTAGACAGATTTATCCTAGGTAAAAATTTATCAGCCAAAGTAAATATTAGTATTTTTGTGTTTTATATATGATATGATAACTTTTAACTTATATTTTAAATGTAGATCGTTGTGATAAATATATCATTTTAGTGATCATTTGATAATTCGTAACTTAGATTTGAAATTAATTTGCTGTCTAAGTTAATTAAATATATCTTTTTAAAATGATTTCCAATTAGCGATGTGAGTCTGGAACGGACAACATCTCACCAGCTTTACTGAGAAATTAAAAAAAAATGTTGTTGAACAAGCCCAGAAAGTAGGATTGTAAACGAGTCAAATCGATTCGAATAATATTCAAGTTATGTTTGAAAAACTTATCTATCTTTAAAGATATGTTCCAATTTAATTTGTTTATTAGTTAGTCAAGTCAATCTCAAAATCTTTTTTTTTCCATTAGAACTTCTCACATAATTTCAACTTATCCTTTGAACCTATTAATTCTAACCATTTTTTTGTGAGACAACACTCCTCTAATCCTTAAGTGTTTTTAAAATCTCATTAAAATGAGTAATATATGGCCATTATCGATTTGATGAAAGATTTGGATCGTCCTTGATTTGATTAGAATTTTGATTCTCTCCTGATTTGATAAAAGGATTGAAGTTTCCTTATAACCTTTTTTCATCAAATTTGATGATGAAAGATTTTATGAAAGATTGGAGATGCTCTTTATAAGAGCTATTTTCTATGAAAATATTAGGTAAGATGGCTGATGATTTTGATTTAGAATAATGCCACCGGATGTGGCGTTATACATGACAACAATCACACATCAATAATGAGCGTTCCTGGATTGCCTAAACACTCTGAAACTAACCTCATAAGCATAATACAACAACCAGGAGCACATTCAACCAACACCGCCCATGATCTATGCTGAGTTCGCCTGGACCCCTCGAATGGTTTGACCGTTCTTGCATCACCCCTTGCCTATGAGCGAGGTTAATTATCTCTCCTACCTCTCTGAGGATAAGATCAATGTGAGACTCCACCTCCTCCAGGACTTTTACATTCGTAGTACTATCTCCATATGACATCTCCCTCCTTTACCCCCGATATCCTCGAGATCTCCTTTCATACCCGATGATTTTGTTGTGATCTTCTCGCATGACACTCCATTCTCCATCTATAAAAGGACGTTCCCTCTCCACTAGAAAATGTACGAAAAACACTCTCATTTTCACTTAAAGAGCTCTGATACTTTCTCTGTCTAACTTGCTCACCTTGATCTGATCTCCATGTCGGAGGGGTTTGTAGTGGCCTCGCCTCGGCCAGTAATATTTGTTCTCTTGTGCAGGTCATTACCGAGGTTATAGCCGAGGTGAACTACCAAGCTTATAAGCAATTCTGATTGTTGGTTGCTCATCCCAAATTTCTACCACAATAGTTTGGCTCCATTTCTGAGAATGACAGTTCTCAATACTTTATGCACCTGCGTAGTCGCTTATTGTCTAGACCAAGTACTAGCAGCTCTTTACATAATAGAGCTCATTCAATGGAGAACACTATCCAAGCTCCAGATCTTAAGGGCATCTATTGTGAAATGCATGGAATCGCCGAGCAGATCAGAGTCATGAATGAGATCAATGCACGCCTAGTACAACACCTCATCTCAAATAATTTGCCGCTCGTCGTCCCTATTCTAGAAGAGGTTGATCAATCTCGCCGTTCTTGCCGATTAGGCAACCACGACTCTCAAAGTTGCCAAAGCATTGGTCAAGCACATTCAACTAGAAGTCGGTGACACCAATTACCAAGTTTATACTCCTGGCGAGCAAGGAGCCATGTAACGTTAGAGTCTAGGTCCTCTAGTCGGACTCACGATACGGGTGGTGAGGAAATTAGGAGAAGAAGAAGGTCACCTCGCCAGGACGACTAAACGCCTCGGTGTCGAGATAAGTTCACTAGCTAGAAGATTAAGGACGTAGATGCTCAGATTGATGCCATCAATACCGGTGCAAATGACCCAGTCATTGTAGATGCTCTAATAAGGCAGACTGAACCCCCATTTACAAAGAGGGTAATAAGAGTCAGGGTCTCATCTAGATTCAAGTTGTCATCTTAGCTCGGGGGGTATGAAGTGAAGACGGATCCCATGGATCATCTGGACTTGTACAAGAACTTGATATCACTCCAGGGGTACTTAGATGAGGAGATGTGCAAGGCTTTTTTAGCTTACCTTGAAGGGTCAACGAGGTCATGGTTCAGAAAACTACCTCCCAGAACCATTGACTCATTTGGCGACCTGAGCAGACTCTTTGTCTCCAATTTTATGAGCTGCAGGGGCAAATAGAAGAACGCCTCCCACCTTTTCTCAGTCCACCAGAAGGATGGGGAAAGTTTAAAAGATTACGTCAAGTATTTTAATCAGACCATCTTGGAAGTGGAGACCCCCAATGATTAGGTGGTGGTGGTGGTTATGGCCATGATGGAGGAACTTCGCCCAGACTCCTTATTTGATTCCCTCTAAAAAAATATTTTAGAAACCTTGTTGACACTCCAGAGCAAAGCTCACAAGTACATGGCAGCAAAGGAATTGGCTAAAACTAAGCGAAGGAGACGAGGAAGAGATGATCACAAGAGAAAGAAACCTGACACCTGGCGAGCAGATTATAGGGACGAGGTGAAAAGCAATAGGTTAGATTGAGATGCTAGAAAAAGAACTAACAATCGACGTCCCCGCACACCACCTCGCCGACCCGACCTGATGTTGCCTCTCTTCAATGATTCTATAGCCAAAGTGCTCATGGAGATAAAAAATGAGAAATTTGTGAATTGACCGGGTAAAATTAAGACCAAACCTTTCCGAAGGAACAAAAACAAGTACTATGAATTCCACTAGGATTACGATCACAATACAGAAGATTGACCGAGGCATTGAGCCCCAGGACGTAGCTAAGATTGACCGAGGTGCCTTTCTTGGGAGCCACTACAGGTGTTGCTCCCTTGCTCGCAACCTTCTTATTAGCCTTAAGAGGCGGCATGGTCCCCTTTCCCTTTGAGTCATCCGCGATTTTGCCTTTTTTGTTGGGCGAGATGTCAAAAAACTCATCCTGAGGTCACTTCTCGCTAATCACCACGTCCTTAGCTATCGAGGTAGCAGCCTTAGACCCTTTGGCTAGACGAGCAAGCTTCTGCATGTCAATCTTCCTTGACATAGCTACAAAAGGAAACAGGAATCAGTCAATGAACGAGATGAAGTACTTAGAAAAAGAAGAAGGCAGTACCATCCGATCTAAGCTCGGGGGGCAGCCTTGGATCTGACCAGGCCTTCGATTTAGAGCTCGAGCTCGAATTGTATGGTCCCTAATGGTTCCTAGGTACTCCACCGAGTCATCTCAGGAGTGGTCACTGTCTTTGCTCCCAGAAGTGAATTCATTATCGCAAGTGTACGGGTCGCAAAGTAGTAATAAACTCGAAGTACGAGTATTGATCCCACGAGGAGCAGTGCCAAGGTGAACACAAAACAACTAACACACTATGATTCAACCCTAACTTGATCCTAACTTATGCTTCTAAAAAAAAATCTTATTTTTGATTTTGATGGATTTAAAATCAAATTTCTAAAGCAATTAAAACTGATTTAAACTGTATAATAAAAACAACTCAGAATCAATTGATCCAATTAATCGAGTTTCTCGAAATTCTAGTGGAGGCTTCGTATAACTCAAATCTTTTGACTACGTCGTGAGTTTTGAATTCGAAAAATTTAACTTTTAAAATCAATTGTTCTTTCAATCTTCAACTTCTAAAATAAATCTGGTTGTTATAACCATGGTCGTGCATCATCGATTCGCGCAACACATATACTGAACTCAACTCACACATAAATGTTACAAGATAGCGTATATACTGAGTATGGCATTCATGCATAAGCATTACCGAACATATTAGAACGCTCAAGTTTTCGAAAGTATTTAGAATAAAAAAGAAGAATAAAAATCAAGAAGATCTAACGGTAAAACTAAAATTATCTCCATTGTTCATCCTTGATCCCCAATCAATCTTCATAATCAATCCCGAATTGAGAAAATTAGTCACTCATGGCCATAGAAAATGAATAACTGAATATCGAAGACATTCTGAAATTTTAAATCTAAGAACGAATAACAAAATTAAAAATCTTAAATTAATGGCAAAAATACACGTAATAAAGCAAAATCATAAATTAAATTAATCAAATTTTGAATTGAATGTAATTGATTGCAAGGATTATTGAAAACTATGAAAAACTGAGCTAGGAAGCCATAAAAACCCTAAAAAGAATGCGTCTCATTCATAAAATCATAAGGAAGTATATATAGGCAACACAAGTCGAGTCCTAGTAGGATTAAGAGTCTCTGCACAGTTTTTTTCTTAGCGTTCGAACGCTAATTTCTTCCTTATTTTTGGCGTTCGAACGCTACCTGTTCACCTTCCTAACATTCGAACGATAATTATAGGCATGCGAACGTTGTCGCCTGTGGTAGATTTTTCTTCTCAATTCAAGCATATGTGCGTTGGAACGTTGCACAAAGGCGTTTGAACCCTAAGGCAAAAAGCCCATTTTTCTAATTTTTCAAGCCTCTATGCATTGGGACGCTGCATAGAGGCACTTGAACCATAAAACAACCATTCTTCCTTTCATCATTCAAACACTATTTTCAATTGAATTTCTAGCATTCGAATGGTAAGTACAATCTATCCTGATTTTCTTCACATCGTTCGAACGCTGGATCATGTCTATTTCTAGCGTTCGAACACTAAAAATATTTTGCCCTGGTTTCCTTCTCAGCGTTCAAGCGCTAATTTCCTCTTGGTTTGGGGCGTTCGAGCACTCAGTGTGTTTCCTAGTTTCTTCCTTGGACTTTTCCTCTTCTTTCTTCCTAGACCATTTTGAAGCTCTTGAAGTCCAATTCTTGCAATACTCGTTAGAAATGACTTTGTATAATTTTGTAAGATCTTTTTAACGGCGCATCTTTTATTTCATTCTGAGTTATGGATGAGAACTTCTACGATTTTCAATAACGGTCCTCAATAATCGTGTCCGCACTCCGAATCACTTTTACGGCTCTAAATCTTCCTCTTTATCAATATTTACCTGCAATGGACTCAGACACAACTTTTAGTTCAAAACACGATATAAAGATATAATTAACCTAATCTAAGGCTAACTTAGATCGATTTAACGGCCTTTAGACTGCAACATGATCACTTTTGGATTGTAACATGATCGAATTAGACTACAACATGATTGAATTAACCTCGGGGATGTTCATCTTGGGAATGATGAGACTTCCTCTCTTCGCCCTCAACATGAGCTACATCCTCTATAGGTTTATCCTTGACATTGTCTCTGCCACTGGACGCCATCTTTTTACAACCAAGGGCGAAGCACTTGTGAAATGTCTAGAGCTGAGGGCTACCTTAACCGAGAAGAATCCTCCTTGGCCCTAGTTTCTTGAAGACCTTTCTGAACCTTTGTTCTTCAAGATCGGTCAAGATGGGCAATTTGTTGCAACGTTTACTTGAGATTGATGAACATTTGTTGAATAGGGATGAGGTACTATACTTGAATAATTAAAGGTTAAATTGTGAAATGAAAACTGACTTGTTGTGTTCTATGACCTAAGGACCTGCGGAACTCTTGCATCTCAAGATATTCCCGGGGAGAATTTCTAGTTGTCTCCTAAGATGAATAAGAACTTCCTCTTCCACCCTTTGACGTTGTTGGGTTACCCCCAATTATAGTCTTGTTCGGCCTCGGTTTGAAGTAAAGCCACCCCGAGTCTGGCTTTGGATTTTTGAACAGGCTAAATAGGCACTTAAACTCGTTGGTGGATAAGGTTAACTTATAGTATCGCCACACCACAACTGCATAGACTACACTTCGCCACGCATTTGGGGTGAGCTGGGACAGGACAAATGTTGTCGAAATGCATTATTCTCCAAATAGTGGGGTGGATAGGAAGATATAGACCAGCATGAAAAGAAGCCTCATAGAAGGCCACCTCGCCCGGGCGAGTAGACATTATAGTCTTATCATCCTCAGGGAGGCTAACTTGGATTCCTACTGAGAAATCACATGATTCCCTAAGGCGATCCAAGTCGCCTTGGGTCATGGAGTTTAGTTCCCTTTCAGGTAAAGGTCAGTCGTTTACCGAGGGAACTCCCTCATTAGTGGAAGACTCTACCCTAAGAGAGGAGGGAAGATGTCTAACCTTGTCCGTCATATAGGATTTTTCTCCTAGGTGGTCAGAAATCAAAGACGACAGGGAGTTTTCTAAGTTTTCTATGTCGCCGTTACCAGACATAAACTACAGGGTAAAGATTAAAGATAGACGGTTGATACTTACTGAATGACTTGAGGGAAAGCAAGATGGCAAGCTAACTATAGCAAGATTTACGATGAGGTTCACGTCGGAGCAAAGGTAGCACTTTGTTATCATTGGCAACAGAAGAACACGCTGTGTGGTGGATCCCCCTATTTATAGGGAGCACCAAGGGCTAAGATTTGTTCGCTTCAACACCCAAGATTGCATGACGCTCCGAAATTCCGAGGTTGTAACGACCGTTTGAAGTTAAAATCATTGCTTGGAGGCGAAGAGGCACTCTGCCTTCAATGCGTCACCATGTGTCACCCAGCTAGGGCATGCTATCATTACTTGCTTATGTCATCCCTTTACACTCCATAGCTCATTACTCAATGATGCCAAGTGTGTCACCTCGGCACATCGAGTAAGGGCAACTGATGAGGGAAAAATCCTCCACCTGCTGATAGCCCGAGGTGGGCATGTCTCCCAATTTGATTGTGTTGCCAACGCCGCCCTTGCATCACCACCTCGCCTATGGGTGAGGTTAACTATCTCGCCTACCTCTCTAAGGATACGATTAGTGTAAGACTTCACCTCCTCTCAGACTCCTACATTTGCAGTACTATCTCTATTTAGCATCTCCCTCCTTTACCTCCAATATTCTTGGGATCTCCTTCCATACTTAATTACTTGATGAT
>BRYE01000015.1:2535131-2540131 GCA_030159115.1 Actinidia arguta var. hypoleuca | reverse complement strand
GAGATAGTTTATGCGATATGTTGTCAGGTGGGTTGTTGTGATACATGATCGAGGTATCCATGAGGTGGATAGGTATGATGCACGTTTCAAGGTATCAAGCCTTAGTCCTACTCTCTCTCTATGATCGGTCAATATGGAGCCCTCATAGAGGAGCTCCTTTGACAAACCCATCACTCTAGCCTCCAAACCACATTTCTCATTTGGTCTAGGTGAGGTGCTTAGGCCCTGCTCCCAGCCTAGGCAATTGTTGGAGTTGCCACAATTGCCTTGAATAGAAAGTGTGGAGAAATTGCCAAGTGTTGGTGAGGGCTCCAAGGAGTCCCTCACTTGTCGCTTGCCCATGGTTAGGGCTCCTCACCTTGGAGCTTGTCTAATAGAGAGAGAGGTTTCTAAGTGTTGGTGAGGGCTCTATCGAGTCCCTCATCTTGGAGGTTGGCTGAGAAGCCTAAAGTCTCAAGGTAACTCTCAAATCATGATGATCTGAGAGCCCCCGATTAGGCTAGGCTCACAATCCCATTTATTTGCCCAGAGGCGGTGAAGAGACAAGGGCTCATTCACTATGAGACTCCAAGAGCTCGCAGAGGGTTCTCTTGGAGGCTTGACTTCCTCAAAGGGAGATGGTCTGAGAGGGGAGTCCTCCTCCCAGCTCCATATACCCACAGAATCAAACCTTTCAATTGGGAGAAAATTCTTAATTTGAGGGTTTTGATAAGAACTACCCCTCTTTGGATGCCATTTAACCCTTTTATTTCATGCATTGAGATCTTTGGATGAACATGTGGTTTTCACCTTTCAGCCTACGGATAGCCTAAGAATTTCAACTAAGTTTGGATCGTGCGAGCAGTCAGTTAGCACACGTCGCAGACTGCACCTACACCTTTTAGTAAAACAGCCATATCACCTTGTGGAAAACTTTCAATCGCACACCTTTTGTTGCTTTCAAAAGTAGGCTCATACACTTTCAAATGGTATAGGCCTTGTAATTCAAAATTCTCAGTAAATCCAGATTTTATTCCAAACTGGACCTAAAACTGCTGGTTGCAGCTTTTTTCATGAATTCTTCATTAAAGTTTGAAATTCCATCTCTCCTTCGATTGGACTTCAATCTGAACCAATAAAGTATGGAGTTCATAGCTTGGGAATTGGGATGTCTACTTTTAGATGGAATCTGTCAAGAGGGAATAAGATTCTGTTTTACTACAGAAGGTCTATATTTCACATAGCTTGTGACTCCTAGAGGGGGATTTCGAACAGGGAATAATACAATATCTGAGGACCTGAAATAAGTTGTTAACCTGTTACTTGTATTATGTGTCATCAGATCGCAAATAATTGTACAATTGTTTATGTAGGATCATCTTCATAAGAGGGCAAAGGCATTTTAAGGACTTGAGGTAAGTAGTTTAACATTAGAGTGCGTCTTTTACACTGATTTATGCAAATTATGATAGATATAATTTCCCGGTACAAAGAATATGCTATGTTCTCGAATGCTTTGCTTAAATGGATTTGAAATACAATTGACTTATCAATCTAATATGTCATTCGTGGAACAATATCTACCTTATAGTTCCCCCACACAACTGTTGTGCTGGATGGTATTGAAATATATCTAGTTCTGCTTTGGGGTCCCAACACAGACTAACCAAGATTCCTGCATATGTTCTCCTTTTTCTTTGCTCCCTCCCTCGTACAAGCAGGGGTGGGCAAGGAAAAGATGTGATGTGTCAATTTAACTACAGTACAGGGTATTTGGATTCACACGGATTGTGCTAAGAAGAGAAGGTAAATGAAGGCTTCAATAACGTCCGCTTGAGAACTTATCCAACCAAGTTGTGGATAAGATAAAACTCAACTCGTTTCTGTGACAATTTTATATCAATATACTGCTTTTTTGTAACCATCATGTAATTAGGCTTTTTCGTAAGGTTTGCATTTCCTAAGCTGTGTCGTTCTATGTAATCTAACCAGACTGCCAATTTTTTCCTCTTCCTATTAGTGATCATAATCATATTCCAATTAGAACCAACATTTGATTTTCTTAGTCATTTAACCCAAAAAATTAACTGCATAATCCTAAAGAACGTTACTTTATGAAGCCAGCTTTGGATCTGCACAGAACCCAGAACAGCTGCTGTAGAGAACTTCTAGCATTCTCTAATGCCAACTAACAACCAATAAAAATAAGAAAACTTTTATTTATTTCAACTGACAAAACCTTTATTCCTTCTACCTGTCAGACCCCAAGGTTCAAGTTATCTACAAAATGTTTCACACCAAAAACTTAATCATAGGGTTAGCAATACTTTTCTACTGTTGTCCCACCAGTAACTGAGATTCCTTGACGGGAGGCGTACTTTAATTATTCTTGATGATCTGGACAGAAAACCAGGTTAAATAGATGTAACATAATGACACAATCAACATTTCCCTCTACATTGTACGCAGTTATGCAACTACGGAAAAGATTCATGGACTCGGGACTTTAGCAAGCAAAATCCCAACAAGAATCAAAATATAAACTCAAAAACTCAACCAAAACAGATTTACCAAATCTCAAACCTTCTGTGTCAAGCATCATGTTGAGTGTCTCCTATAAAATGCTCATCCCTAGATTATGAAGAGGGTCATGAACTCCAACAAACCTTAAAGGGCAAGACGAGACTGTACAGTTTCTACAATGCTAAACCATAACAACTAACAATACTATCATCCCTCACTCTGAAACCCTCTCTCATGAGCTTTCTAAATATGCAAAATCACTTTATATGCATTAGCTAGAACCCACAAATGCACCATAAATGCCCAACACAATGTGCAGATATTTTTCCCCATATCCTAATAATGTCCTACAAAAAGACAATTAAATCAGCATATTAATAAACCCAGCACTATTTAAATCAAAAAAAAAACCTGTACAATGCCTCTCTATGTGTAATTTTTCAAATTTTAAATCCGCGTAATCCAACGCAGTGTACAACCTCTTTTGCACCATAGTCTTTCTATCCCCATATGCAAACCCCATATTTACTCCAATAAATTCACACATGCGCGCGCACACACACACACTCACACAACAAGCACTTATATATGGAGACGCATACATACAGATACACGCAAAACAAGCACGTATATAGGCCAGGCACCAGTATTCTTCATCTGGTCGCATTGCACCATGGGTGACCTTTTTTATCGTAAAAAGAGAACTGTATTGATGAATGTCCAAAAGGAACAAAATCACATCAATAAGACCACCCAGTTAAAACATAAAAATTCCAAGGCTGTTGAGTTCCATAACTATATCAGAAACAAAAACTCCTGAAAAGGAACAATCTATATACACGTAAACTCCACTTAACAAAGATCATAATCTGCCATTATCCACCCACATTGGAACCTAGATTTTAAATTTCCAAATTCCTTCAATACTTCTAACAAAATCATCAACTGAAACATTATTTACTCCATTCAAAACTGTAACCCAAAAACCTGTTTTCACCTTAATAGAATACACTAATTACTTCCAATCAAACCAACCATTATTAAATATGACCTCATTTCTGGCTTTCCACAATATCCACATAGTCGCAAACCAAAAAGTTTCACAAATTTCCCTTTTCAGATTTCTGTATTTATTGTACCTCCACCATTCAAAAAGTATACCAAGAGAAGAAGGAAAAAAACATCGAATCCCCCACCATTCAAGACAAGAGGACCACACTTTTCAAGCCATTTCACATTGCAATAAAATATGTAGTGCAGTTTCAACATTACCTGGAGCACAATGGACAAGCAAGGTTGCCATCCTCTAAAATAACATTTCTTTAACTCAAAACATCTCTTGTTGTAATTCTAGCTTGCAAAGCTAGCCAACAAAAAATCTCTACTCTCTACGGACAAACATTTCAAAGTAGCCAAAACCTTCTCATTTATGCTAGTTTCTCCGACTCCAACATCTTCGACGTTATCATACAGAGATTTAACTGAGAATCTTCCATTTTTGTCCCACTCCCACTTCTGTGAATCCTCATTAAAGTGATCAAAGATAACATTGTCCAATCGAATCTTCAATAGGTGAATCTGATCTTCTTCCCAAGCAAACCTCCTCCTTCGAAAATTCAGTCTCCACCTGGAAGGGTCCCAAGTCTGACCCCAGAAACAACTCCTTGACAGCTGCATCTTTGTCTGAATTCAACAAATACAGACGTGGAAACTCCTCATACAGCTTCTTTTCTCACACCCATTAAGCATTCCAAAAACTAATTATGTTCCCAGACCCCAATTTGATTCTCATACCCCCCAACACAGCTTTATAATGAACAGAATCATTCCTCTCAACAATGTGATATCATCCCATGCAATAACCTACGAAAAAGAAGGCCCACTAGAAGGATCCAACAATTTTCATTCGGCCCGTATCTCGCTACTATTAATTTTCCCTCGAGAGACTTCTTTTCATTACCAAATCTCCACCACCACTTGGCTAACAAAGTCAATTTTGTGTCCAACAGTCTACCAATACCCAAACCTCTTTACTTTAGAAGCAACACCCATCTTTCTTTTCCCCTCAGCATCTCCCCAAAGGAAACTCTTTGAATTTTCTCCAATTTGTTTGCAACAATAACAGGCATCTTATAGAAAGACAAAAAGTAAATTGGTAAATTTGACAACGCTGACTTAATGAGAGTTAATCTACCTCCAATAGATAGGTATCCTGATTTCCAATTGGCTAGTCTCTTCTTAAATCTATCTATGAAAGGCTGCCATGTTTTTATTCTCTCTGGATTAGCCACCAATGGCATACCCAGATACTTGAAAGGGATTGCACTTTTACCACATTTCAGTTTTATGGCAGCCTCGTCCATAAATTGCTCCAAAACCTCGACACCACATAGATAGATGTCTCTTCTTGAAATTAATTTTCAGCCCTGACAACAATTCAGAACATCTAAGAATTCATTCAACGTTCAAAAGCTCCTCCATATTAGCCTAACAAAATA
>BRYE01000015.1:2425131-2445131 GCA_030159115.1 Actinidia arguta var. hypoleuca | reverse complement strand
GATAGTTGAAGGATTGAGTGGACCAAGTTAATATTTTAGAGATTAAATAAACAAAATGTATATTTTTTTTTTTGTATTTTTTCAAAAAGTTTTATAGGTTAACATTTTGTCCACTTAAATTTTTTATATTATCATTTTTACCCCAAATATTACAATTTTAATTGGGTAAGATTATTTGACTAATATTTTAAATAGTTCAAAAATTTTGGGGTGTGAATCTTTGGAGTTTTGAAAAATATTTGGGAGTGCTAATTCTATTACTTTGTGACCATATTAAATTTTTTTAGTATAATTAGTAAAACTTTTAAAATTTTTGGGGTGCGACCGCTACCCTCCTCCCCCAGATTCATCCCGGGAAATCTTTTTAGAAGTTTCTAGGAATCTCGATTGGAGCATCTCCAAATGTTTAGGGTTTAATATGTTCAAATTAAAATATGATGGACAAAAGTGACCTGGTGAATGGTGAAAGTTGGAGGGTGTAAAATAAATTCAAATAATGGGCACAATTAAAAAGATATTCATAATTCCTTTAAAATAAAAAAATATTGAATATTTTTAAGCAAAAACTAAAAAATGATAATTTGAAATTTTAAAGGGAAATGATGTATTGAGTTTTGGAGATATTTGTGCGATTTTTTTAAAAAGTAAATGTAAAAATAAAAAAGTGATTGGAATTGGTATAAATAGTAACAACCTTTAAAATTACTTTTTGAATAAAATATAATTTGATCTAGAGTATTGGGTTAATTATTGAGATTTGCTTCCAACGGTCACACTTGTGTACTCTTAGATCTGGATTTGACATCATATTTTCTTTTGTTTAATCCAAAATAGTCAGAAAAGGGTTATTAATTATTGCAACGTTCAAGTTGTTTCAAAATTTTGCTTTCGGTTTGACAACATGCGTTGTTAGATGTGCCATTTTGAATTTTATTAAAAAGTAAGAAGACCTTTTGCAGGATTTAAGGCCTTGTTTGGGAATGAGCCAAAATCGGGTTGATTACTAACGAGACCTTTTGCAGGATTTGTGGATATGGGGTTGTAGAAGGAAAAGAAAACAAGGTAGGAGCTAGCTTCTTCTCTTTTTTCTAAAGTGTTAAAGAAAATAAAACAAGATATATATATATATATATATATATATATATATATATATATATATATATATATATATATATTATCATAAAAATTAAAATATATCTGTATAAGATAAAAGTGAACCCAACAAAATTAATAATTCAATTTTACTTTCAAAGTCTATTATCAAAAGTAGCATATTTGAATAAAGAATAACTTTATCATTGACAAACTGGTAGAGGTGCTCTTATCTTTTTCTTTCGGTGCTTCTTTCTTGTTAATATTTTTTCTTTTTATTAGATAAATTACACTATTCTTCCCTGAGATTTCTAACAATGACAAAACCTCCCACCGAGTTTGTTGCAATAACAATAACCTTCCCTCAGTCTAACACAAGTTGGCTTTTCACTAATATACACAAATAATTTTCTCTAAATGATAAAATATGATTCAATAGTAAAGTGAAGAATCAAATTTCAACCTTTAAATCTATATTACTACTTGTGGAGTAGTGGGGATGATAAAAAAAAATGAGTGTAGACACCGATGGTGGCTGACTGGAAGATACTGGCAGCAGCAGGCTACTTGTCAGACTTGTGAGATAAGAATAACAAGAAAGATCGACTGGAGTTGTTCCAAGATGGCACTCCAACGGTCAAGTTAGTGACTGAAAAGAAGAGAGAGAGTTCTTGGCTCTGCTTCTAGATAGAGAAAGTACTGCATGTATACATAATTGCGTACGCATGAAAAAGAAAGAGTCTGGCCTTTTATAGTGCATATCGATGCGTGTTTGGATGTGCCGAATGCTATGTTAGTGAGAAGAGACCTAATCATACTTCTAAGGCATGACTAGTAGCTAGCATGTCACATCCTTGATGTTTGGACCCAAGTATGTGGGTGACAGAGAAAACTCGTTGTGTACCCCATTGACCTTGACGTGCCTTGGAAATCTCCATCTGTTGGCGTACATCGACCGAGCTTCCGCGCAAAAATACACACCAAACTTGCTATGAGCGACAATCCGGCGGCAGCGCTGGCCCAAGCAACGCTGCCGCCGAAAGTGAAACAGAATATTTTATCCTCCTACAATTGCCCCTCAGCTCGCATGTGCTCGGTCATCGACTGTAGAGGTTATGGAAGCTGGTTTCTAATGATCCTCAATAGGGGAAACTCGGACACAAGAGCTCGTCAATACCTGCAAGTTGTCCTCTCATTGTCATTTCGTTGACTTGATGTGCCACGCGTCGACATTAGGTTAACCGAACCTTGACTAGGGTATGGACACCAAAGTTGCACACTTACCCTTAGGTGCCATTAGGCAGGAACTATAACAATTTTGTGCCACGTGTCAACGCGGGTTCACTTCAAGCTGAGTTAGGGTACGAAACTCGAAGCGCCCTTAGGTTCTGTTTGGGCAGGAACTTAGCACATTTGAGCACACAATTAATAGTGAACTTCACCCTGCATACTAAGTGTATTCTAGAGAGAGAAAATATGAGCGCTTTTGAGTAACCTTGAATCACCATTGTTTGTTTGCCACTTCCAAAAACGTTCTCATAGCTGATTGTTCCATTCCCGTCTTTCAACTGCCTCTGAACCACCGTTTTAAGTATCCTTTTATATTTTTTTGAAATACCTGCATTTTTGACTTGTTTGCTTTCAATTCTGTTTGAGTCCATTTAAATTTGCATTTAATGTCTCTAATTTTGATTATTCACGATTTTGCATTTGTGAATGTTGGAACTGCCTATTGGAGTTTGTCATGGTCGTCCGTTTTCCATTGCTGGGCGACCATTAAACTTTCTAGGTCTTAAGGCTTCAGGTTGCCCTAAATTCATTTCTATTATTGAAATGGGTCTGACCTGTGTTTGCTTTGCTGAATTTGCAGTATTAAGAACTCTGTGGTGCGCTAGGCACATAGTTTTGTTCCCTAGGTTTAGGGTTTTGCCCCCAAGCCATTGTTGATCCGAGAGAGCTTCAAGGCAAAAAGACGGCTTAAGCACTGAACCTTGATATGATATAGGTAGACCATACGGGATAGAGCTCGGAACTCACATAGAGTTCAGCTAGTTCTGCACTTAATCATTTACTTCTGCCCCCAAATAGGATAGTGCTCGTTCTGAATGTTTTTTTTATCTATTTCAAAACATAGAGCTTAACTAAGCCTAACTTTTAGTGCACAATGATGCTGTACTAGCACGATTTAGGAGGGATCATGAGATCCCACACGATGTCCTGATAAAGAGGCTTGGTCCCAACGAGTCCATAACCATTGTGCAGGGAGTTGGGGATCACATCCCAATCCGCACGTGGCTGATTCACTAGGCTAGGCTCCAATTCCCAATCAGTCTCCTATTGAAAGTAGTCATGGCGCGGTGCCGCCTGACCTTCATGTAGGTATCAATAAATTTATGAGGACAATCCTTATAGTTGACACCTTGATGAGAAGGGAGGGGGGCTATAATTTTTAGTGTATGACTTGCTTCACGTCTACACTGTGGTGCAACCAAAATGGAAGCCCGATACAAACTTGTCAATGGGTAATCATTACCTCTAGCTCAGGAACAACCAATAACCATGGACCATATTGATGACCGAGAGCCCAAACAGGGACTTGTATCTGGATGAATTTATCTAGTCTCAAGAAACTAGGAGTTTCGAGCTGGGGATGATGGAATGTAGGACTTCCCTAGACACAACAATAGAATAAATGATGGTGAGTCTTTTGCATCTCGATCGTACACACTTCATCTTACTACACTTGTATTATGTTCTTGTAGTCTAATTATTGGATCTCGATTGATCTATTTGGCAAGCTTCAATGCCGAGTACCGAGCTCGGACCACAGAATACAAGGCTGCGATCAATCACATCAATAATAGCCGTGAGCCTCATGATGTCCTGATCCTACTACAATAAGAGCTGGTATACCACCACACTATCCCCCACTGAGCATCCTGACTCGATCGAGTTGTCTTTCCACCCCTTTAAATCCAAGAATTAGCTCAACAGGATCTGCGTTCGAGCTTCGATGACTAAACTATCAGTGAATACATCAACACTGGAGTTGTAGAGTTTGCTTGGGAGCTAAAAGAGGAGGAGGTAGGATCAGCAGCTCAAGCTTGGTCCGATTGTCAAGAAATGAGCTTGTAGCTGCCTTAGCTATTGAGGATGGGAAAAAAGAGGAAAAATAAGAAGAACAATGAGGTGAAAAAGTGCTTGTGGGAGGTAACCTAGCTGAAGTTAAGCCCGTTCTTGTCTTAAGCTCAGACGATGAGGCCCTTGAGGTACTTGTTGTGCCCTTGATCTTTAAAGTGTTCAGAGAGGAGGTTGAGCACTCTTTCATTGGAGAAGAGATGAGTTAAACTCAAGCTCGGAAGTAGAAATGCCTCTGAAGCTATTGAAAGTCTAAGAAAAGCCCAATTAATGGCCCCCTTTTAGATGCTGTTGCTATTAAGGTGAAGGGCTCATATCCTTCCCACGACCACAAAAAGACACTGACAAGAGACAACGTGGGGCAAGAGCCATTTCGATTGTTGACTCCCCCTCCACTCCTAGTGATGCCTCAAAACTCTTTGTTGGGGAACTCGAGCGGCGTGTCATGCATGAAGACATATCTCAAGAGTTCGATACTTTTTTAGACATAGCTTAGGCAGCGAGGCTTCCTCGGGACCAAGCAGATCTTTAGAAGGAGGATGAGCTGATGGCATGCAACCTAACAGTATTGCAGATTGTCCAAGTAAGTGCTCGACCTTGGTAATTTTGCTGCTTTCATTACTTGACCACTTAAAGAAAAAGTTTTGAATGAACTATTTCCTTTTGTAGACCCTATAGAGATCAGTGTCAAACTTCCAGTGCGAGAAAAATTGCTCAAATGACCGAAAGAAAACTCACAAGCGAGCTGCCACTTTGTAAGGGGAGCTGAAAAAGAAAGGGAAATTGCTCTCCGTCGTTAATGATGAATTGTAAAGGAAATGGGGGTAGGGGAGGTCACCAAGATCCGATAGGTGGCCAAGACCTTGTCTATTAGCGGGTTTATGACCGCGGCTGGAATAGGGCTGAGGACTTTTATGTTCGAGATGCGACCTAAAACTGAGCTGATGCCTTCCATGAGGGTTGGATAATGTATCTAAAGGAGATCGGCACTCCCTTCTATCATTTTGCGTGGGTAGTAGCGAAACCAACAATGGCCTATATAGATTCATGCCCCAAGCGCTACTCACCGATTCTCCTCCTAAGCTTTGATGAAGTGAAGTATTTCGGTCGACCTACAAAGGGGGATGAATACATTGCTAAGGGTGCGGCTGAGGTGGATGAGGTTGAAGCAAAGAATGAGGTAGAGGTAAAAACAGAGACAGAGGAGGAAACACCCCGAGCTAAGGGTGATTTGTAGGCCAACCCCCCTTGAGCTATGAAGTTCCTTGCATCATTGCAAGGGGTTGGTCCATTTTTATAATTTTAAATATGTCCTCAAACAAGTTGTCTATAAATTTGCACGTATTGATTTCTCTTTTTCCAGCTCGGATCACTTCTTTACTTAGAATATTTTTGCTTTCCTTCTCTCCATGAATGTTTAGGATGTCCTCAGCTCAGTGCTAAGGTGGCTTGTGAATGCCTTAGTGTAAATCTACTTTACTCTATAATTACATGTGAATGATTAGTACACCTTGAGCTCGGTGCTCAAGTAGCTAAGTGAATAAGTCTTACACATGCCTTAGAGTGGAAATTTGCTTTTTGCATGCCATAGCGTGTTATTTGCTTTTCTTCAGACTTGCCTTAGTTTGGTGGTCAAGTAACTCGGTGAGTAAGTCTTGCACATGCCTTAGCAAAAATTTACTTTTTACATGCCATGGTGTATCGTTTGATTTTTTAGACTTTCTTGTAAGCACCCCGAGCTCGGTGCTCAAGTAGTTTGGCGAATAGTCTCGCACATGGATTAGGATATCTTAAGCTCATGCTTGAGTAGTTCAAAACGTCTAGTACAAGAATGAAAATCGTCTCATAGTTCGACAAATTGTTTCCAGCAACTTTCCTCAAAACAAGAATGAAAATTCTATGTGTTGGATCTTCTGATTGTATTTGTTGGTGAGCTATTTCAGGTAACTTGCCATTCATATTAGTGCATTTCTCTTCATTCTACGATGAGGTCATGGTTGAGAGCTAGCTCATCTGCGTTGTGATCATCATAATACGCTTTAGTTTGGATTGCGGCAAGCCGACCTTCAATGGGATTATAGTTTTGATATCGAAAGCCAAAGAATAAGGCATTTTGATCATTGCATTCCGTAGTTTGGTCCGAGAGGCCCCCAATACGCTCAGGAGCTCCTCAACCCATTTGTCATTGGCTTTTTCAAGCCTCTTTTTGATCCCATTCATTATTGTCTTATTGGTCGCCTCAACCTACTTGTTGCACTACAGGTAGCTCGGTGTTAAATTGTAGATTTTGAGCTTGTCCAACATTCTCTTAACTTTTTGGCCCCACAAATTGATTCCCATTGTCTAACAAAAACTCCCTAGGGATTCTAAACTAGGACAAAATGTTTTTCCGGATAAATTTGATCACATCCACCTCCCTGATTGAGGCCACTGGTTTGACTTTCACCTATTTGGTAAAATAGTCCATGGCTATCAGTAAGAATTTATTATTTCCCAAGGCTCAGGGTAAGACCCACACGTTATCTATCCCCCACTGGGCGAAGGGCCATGAACCGATTGATTTTGGGTCAAATCCTTAGTCAAATAGTGAATGCGGGGAGAAAAGAGTCAACACTTAGCTCATTTGTGAACGTACACTTGGAAATCTTTCTACATGTAGGGCCACCAATACCCTTTAGAACTCAGTGGGCTAACAACCTGCCATCGGAGTTTAGTCCATAAACTCCCTCGTGAATCTCAAACAACACATCCTCTACCAGGTTCGGGTGAATTCACAATAGATAGGGCCTTGAGTAAGATTTCTTCTATAAGTCTCCCATTGGATAAATCCAAAAATGTGTTGCCTTTACTCGGAGCTTTTGTACATCCCTTTTATCTTATGGCAATTTGTCATGGCATAGAAAGTCTGCAATTGGATCCATCTAGCTCGGTCCTAGCTCGATGTTGCTTAGGACGACCTCTTGATAAGTTTCATTTTTACGAACCGAGATTAGATCAACTGCGATGGTTCGTCAATTTTCTCCTTCGAATATCGATGTCAAGCATGCCAACACATCTACATGAAAACTTAAATCCTTCTCACTTACTTGATTTTCACTGCTTGGAATTGTATGAGGAGAGTCTTCGCTATTACAATGTACTTAGCCATTCTAGCTAATTGTGCTTCAAATTTATTGGTGACTTGGTTGACCACTAGATTTGAATTGCTGAAGATATGGAGGTCAGAAACCATTAATTTGCTAGTGGACCTAAGTCCCATAATGAAATCTTTGTACTCAGCCTCATTATTCATCGTGGAGAAATTCAGCCTAAGATAGTACTCGAAAACTGCCTCTTTGGGTCTTTCCAGTATAATCCTGCTCTTGTGCCTAGGCTATTTTTGCCCAATCAACGTACATCTTCCAAGACTTGGATAAATCAATCGGAGGTGGCTCCTTAAGAGCCTCATAACCCTCAGTGATATCTTTAACTACAAGTCTTTTTTCAACTTGGGGTGCTTCTTTAAGAATGTCGAGAACCTAAGGTGTTGCCTTGGCCATAGTTGATGTCCCTGCTGAACCCTCATCCTCCATGTGTGCAGACGCGGGGTGATACAACTCTGAACTCATAGTTTGGGGTGAGAACTCCACAACAAAATTAGCCAGGGCCTTTAATTGCTGCTCTAGGGAGAAATTTGATGTCAAATTGTTCGAGTTCAACAACCCATTTTGACAGTTGCCCGGATAGGTCCAATTTCATTAGCATGTTTTTTAGCAAAAAACACAACAATTGCATGTGCATTAAAATAGTACATGAGCTTTCGCATGGTAATGACCAGGGCCAACACTAGGTTCTCAAGCAACATGTACCTCATTTGACAATCCATAAATGTTTTGCTATTGAAGTAGATCGGACCCTGCTCTCTATCTACCTCCCATAACAACACCAAGCTTACGGCGTGTTTGAAGATGCCGATGTAAATATAGAGTAGCTCTCCCTCATTCGGGGGTGGAGAGAAGTGGCGATCTGGTCAAGTACTCCTTAAATTGTTTGAATGCGAGCTCGCACTCTTTATTCCTTAATTTTTTCGTGTTTTTACGAAGGAGTTGAAAAGATAAACTACATTTATCAAAAGACTTACTAATGAATCGATGGAGTGCCACTGCCATTCCTGTTAGCTTCTACACCTCTTTCGCATTCTTTGGACTTTCAAGGTCATTGATTGCCATGATCTATTTTGGGTTTTCCTCGATACCTCGCTGAATGACTAAGTGCCCCAAGAATTTCTTTGTACTCAGCCTCATTATTCATCGTGGAGAAATTCAGCCTAAGATAGTACTCAAAAACTTCCCCTTTGGGTCTTTCCAGTACAATACCTGCTCTTATGCCTAGGCTATTTTTGCCCAATCAACGTACATCTTTCGAGACTTGGATAAATCAAACTGAGGTGTCTCCTTAAGAGCCTCATAACCCTAAGTGATATCTTTAGCTACGAGTCTTTCTTTAACTTGGGGTGGTTCTTTAAGAACGTCGAGAACCTCAGGTGTTGCCTTAGCCATAGTTGATGTCCCTGCCAAACTCTCATCCTCCATGTGTGTAGACGCGGGGTGATACAGCTTTGAACTCATAGTTTGGGGTTAGAACTCCACAACAAAATTAGCCAAGGCCTTTAATTATTGCTTTAGGGAGGAATTTGATGTCAAATTGTTCGAGTTCAACAACCCATTTTGACAATCGCCCGGATAGGTTCAATTTCATTAGGATGTTTCCATAGAGGATTTGGCTCAAGAGGATGTTCAAGTTCATCTCGGAAGAGACATGCAAGAGAAGTAAATGGGCAAGCTGAAGAGGAGGTCTATAACCTCTCAGCACCTTTGATTGAAGTTCACCATCCCATCACTTTCACTAACGACGATCTGAGAGGCTTGCATCTCCCACATGATGATGCACTGGTCGTCTCCGCCACCATCGCCAATTTCAATGTGCACAGGATCTTGGTTGACAACGGGAGTTCTGTAGATATCTTGTTCATCTCAGTGTTTGACAAGATGAAGATTGGGTTAGATAGACTTCACCTATTTCACACCACTCTAATCAGATTCGGAGGAAGTACAACGCATCCGCTTGGGTGGATAAAATTGTCGGTGACCTTAGGGATGGAGCCCCACTAGACCACAGTATGGCAAGACTTCATTGTTATGCATTGCCTTTTGCCCTACAATGCAATTATAGGTCGCCCAATGCCTAAAAGAATCAAGGCCATCACTTCTACCTATCACCTGATGATGAAGTTTTCCACTTCATCAAGAATAGGCAAGATGAGGGGTGACCAAAAGGTTTCTAGGGAGTGCTTCATCATGGCCATGAAGGCCAATTTTCCTTCAAAATCAAATGCCCAATAGCAATTACAGATAGATGATGCCGAGATCGAGACGCTGAGGGATGAGGTGGATGAAATAACTTTTGAAGATCCCCGAGAGACATAAAATACCAAGCCTCTAGAATAAGTGACTCCAATCTCCATACATCCTAACTATTCAGATTGCCATGTCATGATTGGGACCGAAATGACCAAGGAGTTACGAAATGCCTTGGTGGAATTTTTAAAGAAAAATTATGACGTGTTCGCATGGTCGCAGGGCGACGTTCCAGGAATAAACCCCTAGGCCGCCGTTCACAAACTATTCATCGACCTTGACTATTCTTCGGTTTGCCAAAAGAGAAGAAAATTTACCCCAGAACGCCTAAAAGTTATAGAAGAAAAAATGGCTAAGCTCATCAAAGCCAATGTTATCAGGGAATCTCATTACCCGAATTGACTCACCGACATTGTCGGCACTCCCCAAAAGGGGGAAATAGAGAGTATGTGTTGACTTTACTGACCTCAACAAGGCCTGCCCAAAAGATAGTTTTCCTTTGCCCAAAATTGATTTGATCATTGATACAACCTCTAAACATGAGCTTCTTAGTTTCATGGACTTTTTCTTAGGGTATCATCATATCAAGATGCATTCGCCCGACATGGAAAAGACTTCTTTTATTATAAAAAGGTGGTTATACTGCTATAAAGTCATGCATTTTGGGTTGAAGAACGCCGAGGCGACATACCAAAGGTTGGTCAACATGATATTCAGGGAAATGATTAGAAAAATGATGAAAGTCTACATAGACGACATGCTCATCAAAAGCCTAAAAGCAATCAATCACATTGTCCACCTAGAGGAAACATTTAGCGTCCTGCGAAAGCATCGCATGATGTTGAATCCCTCCAATTGCATCTTCGGTATATCCTAAGGTAAATTCCTTAGCTTACTTGTGACTAAGCGTGGAATTGAAGCCAGCCCCAACCAGATTCAAGCTCTACTTGAATAGATGGAGTATGCCATATGGATCGGATTCAACACCATGACCAACGAAGCCGAATATGAGGTTCTCCTCACCGAACTAAAGGTTGCATCAGAATTATGACTAAAATCCTTGGATGCCTTTAGTGACTCTCAGCTTGTGGTGAATCAAGTGCAAGGGGCTTACCTCACCAAGGATTTCCAAATGGTGGCATATCTGGATGAGGTGAAGGCTATGTCGATGAAGATCAGCGACTTCAAAATTTGCCAAATTCCCCGAGAAGAAAGCATGAAGGCCGATGCCCTGGCTAGCCTTGCCTCTACATTTGAGTTCATCTCTGACATGAGTATTCCACTAGAATTCTTGCCAAATCCTAGTATTGACATTGCCAAAACCATCTGTCAAGTAGCAACAAATCCGATGTGGATGAACGATATCATTGCATACCTTCGAGATGGAACATTGCCATCGGACAAACTTTAAGCGCGCCAAATCCATTCCCGAGTAGCCAGATTTTGCCTCTTCCAAGGAATCTTGTACAAAAGATCCTTCTCGAGACCACTACCGGGATGTCTCTAACCTAAAGAAGTAGATTACGTACTTAAAGAAACTCATGAAGGCATCTGCGAAAACCACTTTGTGGCAAGATCACTGGTTAAGAAAGTTGTTCGCCAAGGATATTTCTGGCCTCAAATGGAGAGGGACGAAATGACATACACCAAGAAATGTGACAAGTGCTAGAGATTTGCTCTAATGAGTCATCTACCTCATACCGAGATGGTGTCAATAATCAGCCTATGGCCATTTGGTCAATGGGGAATTGATATACTCGGACCTCTTCCTTAAGCTCCATTATAGAGGAAGTTCTTAATTGTCTCCACATATTACTTCACAAAGTGGATAGAAGCCAAGCCTTTAGCCAAAATCACTAAAAGGAACGCCAAGCATTTTGTGTGGAAGAACATTGTCTGCCAATTTGGAATTCCCAAGTTTATCATCACAGACAACGCGAAGCAATTCGACAATGATAGATTCAAACTATTCTGCTCAGACCTCGCCATCTCCAACCATTTCTTTTCTCCTGATCATCCTTAAGCGAATGGGCAAGTGAAAATCACCAATAGAATAATCTTGAGGAACCTAAAGGCGAGGTTAGAGAAATTGAAGAGTGAATGGGTAGAAGACTTATCAAGCATACTGTAGGCTTACCACACGACGAGTAGAATCCCTACTAGCAAGATGCTATATTTGATGGTTTATGGGACATAATCAGTTATACCTATGGAGATAGGAATGTTGAGCTTCAAGACCTTAAAATTCAATAAGGAGAACAATGAAGCTGAGTTAAGGCTCAATCTTGATCTCCTTGACGAAAAGAGCAAGCGAGCTGAGATACGCCAATCAACTTATAAACACCAAGTCGCCAAGTATTACAACCAGAGAGTTAAAATTCTAACTGGTGACTTAGTTTTGAGGAAGGTAACTTTGTCTACAAAAGAGCCCAATGATGGGAAGCTCGGTCCTACTTGGGAAAGCCCCTACAAGGTTGTCAAAATGTCCAGGCCAGGAACTTATTGGCTAAAAGACATGAATATAAAGGCACTACCTCATCCCTGAATATTGAACACTTGAAGAAATATTACCAGTCCTACGATCGCCTATACAGTGTAGTATCGCCGAAGTCCTACGATCGTCCATTTCCATGTGATTATGGTTGTCCAAACAATGAGATAATGAGATATTGCCATAGTATTGTTTTTGCCAAAGCCTTTATTATGTTCGTCAATCTCCATGTAATAGTGATTATTCCAATGAAATAATATTTCTCTAGTTTGATTCTTATATATCGCCAGAGTTCACCAAAGTGAGTAAAGTCGCCAATTTCAAAATTTTTATTCGCCAAAAACTCATGTGATTGTGAATGCCAATTTCTGTGTGATTAAGGTTATTTCAATAAAATAATGAATTTGCCAATTAAAGTTCGATTATCTCACCAAAAGAGTTGATCTCACCTTATTGAATTATATCGCCAGTTCTAATTTGCCATTAAAACGCCAGCTTTAGATCAATATCGCCAATATCAAGATTGCCCTTATCAAGGCATCTTGATCGCCAAAGGCTAACTCGCTCAATTAACTCACTCGATTACTTATCGCCTATTAATCAAGCTTGCCAAGTTAGCCTACTTCGCCTAACAATTGAATTCACCAGTTTCTTCATTGTATGGGAAGATATCATTATGTAATTGATGTCGCCTATCCCTCCACTATTAACCATCAAATTATGTCAATAAGCTTAAACTTATTGACATCGCTTAAGTGGAGGTCTCCGATGTTATCTTTTTATTGACAAACTAACATGCCAAGATTAAAGGATTTCAGAATTTTGCTAAGACATTAAACAAGGCAAGCAGATTTATTCATCAAGAGATTAATTGATATTCACCAATTTCACATCACCAGTTTGTTAAGTTTTGGTCGCCATGGGTTAAGTTGATATTTGCTTGATTAAGGTAGTTTGCCTTTATTATGATCGCCAATAGATTATGTTCGCCAAGTTCATCTTGCCAATCTCATCAGATATGATGTTGCAATATAAATGTGTAAAAAGTGCAAGAAGAAAACATGCGAAAAGAGAAGATTGTTATTCATTAAAAATTGGAAGGATTACATCTCGCCATTACAATGAAGAAGGAAAAACTACAAGTACTTAAGGAGAGAGAGGGCTCGTATCACCCTTCTCCCCCACCCTCTTTCTCCTTTTCCTCCTCCTTCTCCTATTCTTCCTTTTTCTCTTTCTTCTCCTCATCCTCATCTTCCTCCTCCTCAAGCAGATCAACATCGATGCTTATGCCTTGGATGTTGATGTTAAGGTTGGGATGATGGTGAGCAATTTGCCTTTTGCAAAAATCAAAACCCTCACCAAATATTTAGAGGTCGTAAGTTCAACAGCCTCCTGAAAATCATCAAAGAACTTGAACTCTTCAATGGCTGTCTTTTTGGCAGTGGCCACCTGCTTTTCGAGCCTGCCAACCTAGGCATCCCGATCCCTCTTGATCTTTTTAAGCTCATCGATAGCCTGCTACTCTCTGGCTCGGGCCTCAAGCAGTTGTCCTTCCAACTCGCTGGCCAGTTTCTGGGGTCGGGTCATCTCTCCATCGAGCGAGGCAGCCTGACCTTGTTGAAGAGTCACCTCATCCCCCATTTCCTTACTACATACCGCAAGTGAAGACCCGAGTTGCCTGCTATAAATAAGTTTTTGTGATCGCCTTGAATTAATAGAAATACAGAAATATGATCCGAGATCAAAATCGAATAGATACCTGGCCAACAATGTGGAAGAACTTTGTAACCATATGATCCAGGGTTAGTTTTTCCACCTTTTTCTTATCAGTAGGTGGAATCACTCCCTCTAGGATTTTCTCTACCATAGAGAGACTCCCCAGCATAAAAGCTTTGGGCCCCATGATAACACCAGGGTTGGCCAAGGTACCCTCCCCAACAGTAACAACAGATGTCTCCCCCTTGTTCTCCGCCTGAGTCGGCGTCGCACTCTTTTTGTCCTTGTGCGGTGAGATAAGCCCCTTCTTCTTGGGGTCAAAAGCCATTTTGACTTTCTTAGCGGGTGTGGGGTCATGTGTCTCACCCCGGGGGCGCTTCTCGCCAATGGTGATCCCCTTCGTTATTGGACTTCCTCTCTGGGATCCCTTCACCATCTAGGCGAGCTTCTTCAAATTGATTTTCTTTGACATAACTTCAAAAAAGAAAATTAAGGTCAGTTAATGGAAGAGATGAAATACTTGGGAAAAGAAAGAGGTAGTACCATCAGATCTAAGCTCGAAGGGCAGCCCTTGATCTGACCAACCCTCTGATTTAAAGCTAGAGCTAGAACTGTATGGTCCCAAATCTAAGACAAGGTCTTGAATTTTTTCCCCTAACAGCCATAACAATGTTAGATCAGGAAGGCGAGGTAAGACTCACCTTATTTTCTTCCTGATAGTTCATATGTATTCTACCGAGCCATCTCAGGAATGATCGCTTTGGCAAGGTTCATCTCGGGAGTGATGAGACTCACCTTTGTCACCTGTGATTGGAGCTGCATCGCTTGTCGATATATCCTTGCCATTTTCCTCGCTACTGGATGCCATTGTCTCAAAAGAGGGTCTGAAGCACCTGTGGAAATACTCAGATTTGAGAACCTCCTTAATAATAAAGAAGACTTCTTCCTCTAACGAGTCCAAAATATTTACATGTCTTTCCTATTCGGCCGTTGGCAGGACGGCCAAGTTGTTGTAGCGCTTACCTAAAAATGGAAGAACACCTATTAGTCATAAGCGAGGAGCTACACTTGATAATTAAAGAAGCAACTCAGTAGGCGGGAATTGACTTGGGGTGCCCCATGACCTCGGAATCCTTTTTTTCCTGGATATCCTCGGGGCAAACTCCCAGTCATCTCCCAAGATGAAGAATATTTTTTTCTTCCATCCTTTGACATTGTTAGGATGCCCCCTGAGTAGGGTCTTTGCCAACTTGGCCTTTAAATAGAGCCATCCAAAGTCTGGCTTTGGGTTCTTATACAGGGTAAATAGACTCTTAAACTCATTAAGGGAAATGATGAATCTGTGAGCTCGCCACACTACTATTGCACAGACGAGACTTCGCTATGTGTTGGAGTTAAGTTGCGCGGGGTAGATATTGTAGAAATACAAAAAATTTTTAATGATAGCATGGAGAGGAAAACGAAGATCGACGTGGAAGACTGCTGCATAAAAGGCCACCTCTCTTGGGTGAGCAAATGCTATGGTCTCGTCCACCTCAGGAAGCCTAATCTAAATGCTAGAAGGAAAAAAGAATAACCCTCTGAGGTGATCCAACTCGCCTTGGGACATGGTGTTAGTCTCCCTCTCAATCGAAGGGAGATTATCAGCCGAGGGTCTAACTTCGGGACTAGGGGTGTCTTTCCTAGGTGAGGAATGAAGCTGGGTAACTTCGTCAGCCATATATGATTTCTCACCTAGGTGGTCATATATCCAAGAAGGCAATGAATTTTCTAAGTCTCATATGTCGGCTATACTGGACATATACTAAAGACTAAAAAATTAGAGATGAGTCTAACAATTGAAACTTACTGAATCGAGGGTGAGATAACAATCACTAGGTGACAAGGGCGAGGTGAAGGTGAGACCAAGGGCAGCAATTCGACAACAAAAACAAGAAGAGTGCAAGTCAGTGGGCAAGCCCCATATATATAGGAGATCTATTTGCTCCAACGATTAGGATCTCACGGCGTTTCAAATATCGAGGTCGAAACCGCCACTCCCGTTAAAATGTCGTTCGACCATTAATGCTTTCATTCACGTGTCTGCTAATGAAGACATGCCATCATTGGGTGCCCACGACATCAACCCGCATTCCGTAATTTACGACCCAATAATGCCAAGTATTTTACCTTGGCATATCGAGTCGGGGGCAACTGATAAGGGAAAAAATTCTCTACCTATTTACCTGACATGAACCACCTCGCCTCTGTGAAGATCATGCCGCCAACTCCCCTCATGACCGATATCAGACTCGCCCAAGCTTCATGACTACCAGGAGTGCTTTGGAGCCTTACCTCGCCATCTACCTAGTGGAAGAGAAGGACGATCAATCTTACCTTTACCAGTGCTCACCTTGCCTATATCCGTAAGCTCGCTAATTAGTACTCCACCTCGCCATTTGCCTCGAAGATAGAATGACCTTGGAAGTCACCTTCTCCATTACGTCGCCAATAGTCGCGGTTTATTCTCCAAATGACATCTCCCTATTATATCTCTAATATCTACGAGATCTTCTTCTATACTTAGCCACCTGAAGATCTCTCCATGATCTTCTCGCATGACTCTTCATTCTCCAACTATAAAATGGCCGCTTCCCCTCATCATAAATAGGTATCTCTAAACCCTTGCGTATTCATTCTGAAAGTTCTGGTACTTTATTTTGTTTAGCTTTGTAAGATCCCAAAATTTAAAATATTTAAATTCTCTAATTAATATTTTAATTACACGATAAATACAAAATAAGTACAATACATGTTATTTATGTGAAATTAATGTATGTTATATTCTAAGTATTAAGTAAAATTTTTTGGGAATCTTTATAGAAAACACGAATCTATATCTGAAAATATGTTGAAGTACAACAGAAAAATGAATACATATTAAGCATGCATGACAGATATATGTGGATCACTAGGAATCACATGGTATTGTGACCCCCAAACCCCAAAAGTCAAAACCCCATTCTTGTCCCAATAGAAATGCTGAGACTGGACAACACGTAGAGAGAGAGAGAGAGGAAGAAGAAGAAGAAGAAGAAGAAGAAGAAGAAGAAGAAGAAGAAAGAAAGAAAGAAAGAAAGAAAGAAAGAAAGAAAGAAAGAAAAAAGGAAAAAACTTAGTGAACCACCAACGATTTTTATGAGGTAACCTCACAAATCTTCCTCATTTTTTTTACGTATTTTTATAGTTTAAGAAGAGTCTAAATGTTTTAGGATTAAGTGTTATACTCTATCATAGTTAAAGATACAAAATATGTTGAAATTAAGGCACGAGGACATCATTTCAAGATCAAGAATCAAACCAAAGTTATATCATGTTTTTGTTTTCAAAATCACAGTTAGCATTTTGGGCAAAACTCCCTCATAGGAAAACGTTTTGAGTTGATTCAAGTGTCATAGAATAGATACTTTAAATACCCATAAATTTGTTTCAAATATCATTTTTCCAATCTTGAGATTAGGACGCCCAAAATAGACTTGAAAGTCAAGACAAAAAAATAGAGTCCGTGGATTTTTTCAGCTGGACCGGTCAGACTTTTTCTCGATCAGTCGAAAAAATATAAGTTATGTACTGTCCCTTCCCCGATCGATCGGACTTTTTTTCGACCGGTAAAACATTTCTATGACCGGTCGAATCCTTCACAGACCACAATTTTTTACCACTGAACTTTAAGTTGTTGGCACACTGTCAGAAGACTTATTTCCATTGAAAATATTTAAGTAAAAGTAATAAACCTTATCTTTCCTAATGTAAATAAAACTACCCCCTATTTGGATTCAATAACAAATACTAAAAATTATAATTCCCACTAAATCAAAAAGTAAAATTTCAGTTTTAGTACGAAAATGATTTTTGATAATTATTTTTAAAATAATTCTTTTTCTTATTGAATGTATACGTTGTGATAAAAATTTCATAAAATCAATTTTGGCTATTCAATGTATAAGGAACAATTTAAAAAAAAAATAATTTGAGGAAAAAAATATTTCAAAAATTAATTTTTTTTACACTTCGTCAAATTTTGACAAAAATTTTTCAAGAAAACTTGTCATGTAAACCTTGTTTTAGAGTCTCACTTCACTCTGCACTTTTCTAATCATAGTCTTTAATAATATTTATTGAAATGAATGATGTGTATAGAAAATCAATCTGACTAGCCTAAGTAACCATAATCTCTAAAGTAGAATAAATTACTCTTTCATGCTATGATATATGTATGAAATTATGTTATGTTGTGCAAATCAAATCCATGGAATAGATATAAATTTTTGGAAAAGATTTTATATGTATATGCCTATGTACCATTATGTTTCTACCTTTTGGAAAGGTACTCGGCCGACATACCCCGATTCGAGGGGCTGTTGAAGTATGTTATCAAACCCGACTAAGAACGAGAAGTCATAGTGTATAATGTATGTTTCAAGAATTATGTTGACTATACAAGATGGTCATTTATGACGTATGATACCCAACTAAGGGCGGACACATGTGCAACCATAAATTTTGAATAAGCTATTTCGAAAGAACAAATGTTTTCTCTTACGCTATGTTATGTTATATTATACGCATCTACCATGGTGTTTTTATGTCTTTGATATGTATATCAAAACCTATATTACAGATTATGGTTATACGCTAAGCAATCATGATTAAGAACATTGCTTCTGACAATATTTTAGGAAACAAAGGCAATCAAGCGGAGTAGATCGATAGAATTCCATGTTTTGAAGTCCATGTTAAATAATGTAAATTTTAAGATATATTATGTCATGTCATGTAACGAGAACAATGAATTTAATGTTGTTTAACTTGGACCGAAATGTTCGAGTCCTTTTGTACAAGTATGTATGAATGATATGACATGTACAGTTTCTCTATTGATACGGGCATGTATTTTTAATGAATGAACTTAATAATAGTTTTATATTGGCTCCAAAAATAATTATATCGACGAGATGTTGCCCAGCGCCGTGTGGAGCCTTTCTCACCTTGATCTGATTTTCACGTTGGAGGAGTTTTGAGCGATCTCGCCCCGACCGGTCACGTTTGTTCTCTTTCGCAGGTCGCTCAAGCCATTGCTAATGTCAAGTGCTGAGGTCACGAGCAATTCTAACTGTTGGTTACTGTAATGTTTTGAAATTTATTTATTTTGGGCTTGGACTTGGGCCCTAAATATCTATTTAATGGTATTGTTATTTGGCCATGGGCCAAATAAGTTTTGAATTTATTTTTGGGCTAGGCCCATTACTTGTTGGATTATTTATGAGCTAGGCCCATTGGGATTAAATGAAGAGTGCACAAGTGTTAGTGTGTGAGTGTGATGCGTATTATCAAACCCCATGGAAACTTCCCCAACACACTTCTACCTTCCCCTCAAATCACTTCCTCTCTCTCCCTCTCTTCCGGGTGTCTCTCTCCTCTCTCTCTCTCTCCTCTTTCTTCTTCTCTTTCTCTCTCTAAAGAGAAGCTCCGGCCGAAATTGCCATTTCCGGCCACTTTTCGGCGACATCCGACCTTTGTTCAAAACACGAAAGTTGACCGTCTCGTTGAGCTCTTCGATTCCAACTGAGTGGAATTTCGATAGGACTCCGTTGGGGCCTCCATTTGCCCAAAAATCCATCACTTTCCAAGAGGTAGATTAATCTTGTGTTAATGCCCTATTCTCTCTATTTTTATGAGTTTAGAATATGTTTGGTTGCTAGAATAACATGTTATGAGTATTTGTTATTGTGAGAATCTAGAAAATCTCATGTTTAGGTGATCGATAATATTGTGTGAACAACGCGTGCCATGTGTTTGATAAAATATTTGTTAGAACATTGGATTTATGTGTTTCGGTGGTTATTTGGATTATTGGAATTGAAATATTGATATATTATGAACCTTAAATGAATATATTGTTCATTGGATATGTATATATATATATATATATATATATATATATATATATATATATATATATATATATATATATATATATATATATATATATATATGCATATATATACATTATGTTTTAAGTATTGGATTAATGATTTTGGCATTGAGCATGACCATATCATAGCATCTTTGTGGCCTTGTCGGCTTATGCACGGCATTGGGATGGATACATTTATGGATGGTACTCC
>BRYE01000015.1:2365131-2367631 GCA_030159115.1 Actinidia arguta var. hypoleuca | reverse complement strand
AGATCCTCCATTAATATAAATAGTTCTCGAGTTTGATATTAAGAGGTGGACACAAAAGTCATTGGTGAAATTAAAATAAAAATAATTGAAGCTCTTAAGTTAATTTAAACTTATTTTTTGCCGTATCTAATATAAGGGATATATACCCAAGTAGGTAGGGGTCCCATTTTTTAATTAAAAATCAAGGTTGGGCCTGGCAACTAAGAAAAAAGACCAGTTAAAACAATTTTTGAAACACATATATTAAATTGGTCAAAAAAAATTGAGATAACAATAATCCTTCTTTTCTTTTTTTAAGGAAATGTAAGAACATTTATAAAAAGGAAAGTTACAAAAAGAGATCCTAAAACAAAACAACAGAAATAAAAATCATGCAACAAAAACCACATGGAGCCAACGATATAACCTGAAAACTAGTTATCTGAGTAGACATGCTCGGAAAATGTTACGTTTATAATCTTTTTTGTACATCAAATGCAAAACGACGTCAATTTGGTCGAATAAATACAAAACGACGTCGTTCTACTTATCCTTCCGTGCTTTTTCCCTAAATGAAATTACGTCGTCTTGCACTTATTTGGTCAAAATAACGTCGTTTTGTATTTGTTATACAAGTATTGTACAAAAAAAACGTAACATTTCCCAGACATCCTCCTCAATAGCAGCCATCAATTGAAGCAAACCACCATGAGTCGCGAGAATCATCCTAGCACAGAAAATAAAACCTGCAAAAACAAAACAATTAATTCCAGATAACAAGAACGGGTATGGGCCGGTAAGGAAGTGTTCGCTGCTGAGGAAGTCAGCGAAGAGGGGGGGGGGGGGGGGGGGTCATTTGCCAGCTATCTTCAATTCATATGATGTCTCTACTGCATTTGTTTCCGCGCATACAATTTGGGGATCATGTAGCGACGTCTATGACACTTCAATTACGCCAATGCACCTGCAGATGCTTAGAACCCCACACGCTGCAGAACACAATTTGCTCAGGGACCAAATTCAGTAACTAATAGCAGCTAGTAGCCCTAGATTGAGATGCATCCGCCTTCTTGTATGGCAAAACTAGAAGATTTAAGTGGTTCAAATCGAAGCTAATCATGTAATCCCTGCTTAAAATTATCCTTGAAATCATCTGAGTCAAAACAATGGTGGGAAGATTCAATTAATTGGACATCTAAGTGGGCCAAGCTGACATTTATTTCTGAGATCCTTTCCGGTTGCGACTATTCTTCAGCAATTTGCTTACCTTTTTCCTCTGTGTGTGTGGAAAGGGGGCTCTTGGCAGCAACTAGTGAGGGGCCGAGGAATATCCCTTCTCCAACATTTCTACCTCCCAATTCAAAAGAATCAAAACCGAATTTGATTGCTATCACAACAAGAAAGATCCCCCAAGCATAACAAGCATATATTGGAACCCAAGGAACCGATTGATCCCCCACAGTTAACAAGCACAATGACATCCAACAAACCATTGTCCCCTACGCCTGCAGTTCTACTTAACCTCAATTGATGATTTGCCAATTCTTTAGCAAATTCATAATGAGTTGTTCCGCGGTGGTGGTGGGGTTCCAATGGGGTGGTTTGTAGCAGCAGCAAACGATGGTTTCAATGGAAGGGAAAAAGGAGATAAACAAAAAATGGCGTGAATTGTCTAAACACAATCGGTACAAGAGAGAACGGAACCTTTTCTATTATATAATCATGAACCCAACCAACAGGATGAGCTCAGTTGACTACCCTTGTACACTTTTAATTGGGCAGGTAAGAGACAATTCTCACCAAAGCTAGAATTGAGAGCTCCCCCTTTGCTTGGTTAGCTATTTGAAGGGCTTGTACACAAGGTTGTGGGTTTGTGCTGTTTGACCATACGATTGATTGTATTTAACTCCCGATACGTTTATATTATCTTCTACAGATAGAGAAAAAAAACGTATATACATCTTTAAAACACATACAAGGTGGCTTTGTTTGGGTATATCAGCTGCTAATACAAGTAATATACATACTGACTCAAAATCGGTAGAAATAGATGCCAAAATGCATTTTTGAGTGATCAAAAGCATATTACAAATTTTTATGATCAGGGCTCCTGCATTATTAAGGTTTTTCCATATTTATATTCCATCAATTTCTTGTCTCTTGATATCTTCCAAAACAAGACAAGTTAAAACTAACACAGGCTCAAAATACAAGTAATTACCGTCCGCACAACACTAAAAGTGGGTGGTCCACTAAATGAATTTTGCAAACAGAGACAGTTCCATTATTTTTAACTCAAATCTTCAAAAACACATCATAACATTGCCAAGATCCTCCGATGCAGAATCACAAACTATCAAAAATCAAAACAATAAAGCAAACATGATATCCGGGAAGCAAATAAACGTTCTCAACAGAATAAATATTAAAAAAAAAACAAATTAAAGAATAACTAGTAATTAAAAGTAAGCAAACATTTTATATTAAACTCTGCCGGGAGAGGATCTAACTCCCAATTACA
>BRYE01000015.1:2302631-2315131 GCA_030159115.1 Actinidia arguta var. hypoleuca | reverse complement strand
AAGACCAATACATTTTTTTCAACAATCTTAAATCAAAAAGTTTTAATTATTTGTTTTAAAAAAAAAATTATTGTCACGCAGAAAAAGTTTTATTTTATTTATTTTATATTATCTGAATTATTTGTGCTAAATTAGGAAAAAACAACATGTCTGGTGGATTTTATGGATTAAATGGTTTGAATGTAAATAGTATGTGTAAGGGGACAAATTATACAATGACGTAATCTAGGGTTACTAGGGTAGAGACTTCCGACGAGCTACCATTAAGAAGCAAGCTCGGTGGTCCCATGCGTCGGAACTCAGTGCAGACATCATTGGGCATTAATCTTGCTAGGGCGGAGATCCACGTCGAGCCCTTGCTACAGAGCGAGCTCGTAGGTCCTTCATGCTGGAGCTTGGAGCAGTCATTACTGAAGACATACCATCCGAGCCAAGACTTTCATTACATCTGAGGTGCCACAACTCAATGAGCTCAGAACAATAATTGCGCTAGAGGCTCGGACGAGGGACAACGGCCGATGATAATCCCAAGGGACGTCAGAGTTCTTTCTAACAGTCCACACGCCCAAATGGAGACGCTGACAGTTGATCATGAGCTATTAACCACTCCGTAGGGGTAGGGATGGCAATTATCCCGAAAAAATCGGGTTCCCGCCCTGCCCCGCCCCTACTAGCACGGGTTTGGGATAGGGATAAACGGGTTCGGGGCAGATTATGGGGGAAAAATTAAAATTCAGGGTGGGTTCAGATTTTGGCGCCCTCGCCCCGATTAATTATAAATTGAAAAAATTATCTTTTTTTTTAATTATACCATATATATATATTATATATATATATATATGATATATCTTTTTATACCGTTTATAAAAGTATATATATATATATATATATATATATATATATATAATTAAAAAAAAATTAAACGGGGCGGGGCGGGTATGAGATACCCCGTCCCAACCGTCACGATTTTGGGACGGGAGTGGGGAAGGGTTTTCTTAATCGGGTCGGGGTCGGGTTGGGATGGACCCATTCTAAAACTGCCCTATTGCCATCCCTACGTAGGGCATGGCTGAATCAGCTGTCTACTCACTAACACAGCAGTCGGTGAGTACAAACATGCGTCGAGTTGTAGTCTGTCGAGTGCCGAAAACATCTAGCATGTCAAGCCATGTGCTGAGCTAGGGAATAAAGGAGAACACTATTGTTCTCATAGAGGTACGTGAAACCTTGCTATTGGAACATGCAGACATTCTCTCTCTCTACATTTTTGGATGTCTAACTTTACCGTCGGAGGGTCGTTTCCCGAAAACAGCTCTGGCGACAAGTCTCATTGTTCCTGTGCTTGCTGGTAGGACATCGCTGGTTAACCGGACGGAGGGTTGAAGCTACCTACGCAGCCGTAGAACTGCCGTGGGTGTCTATCTTCGATTTTCTCTCCTCTCACTCGACAAACAAGAACTCCACGCTACGCAATGAATATGTAAATTTATTAGTGATGCAATTAAATGAAATCAATTTCCCATATGGACTTAGGTTTCACTGGATGGTATCCATTTGAGGATCTCTCACATTTAATTCACTGCAAGTATTGCCAACAGGCAAATGACTTCAATGGTTAATCTCGAATTATAACCGTTATTCTATCTTGTTCATGGGTATCGGCGCCGCGGCTAACCATTGCGCCTCTTCAAATTCAATTATGCCGTTTGCATGAAAGATATTAATATGAAAAAAATATTAATTCATAATATTTTGTGTGGTTAAATTGAAAAACTGTTAAATTGGTTTAGTATAAATGTGATATCAAATTATTTGAATGGATACACAGGCATTGATTGAATATATTATATGATATTTATTTATGTTTTCTTTAATTTTTCTCTGTGTAATTTTTTCATGGAATTGGATTTTTGATCCATAACTTGGGTTACTGTGTTGGAGAATTCTTGCAAACTGGTATTGTTGCACTGCAAAATCATTTAAAATCAGTTATGGAATTTGGCTTGTGTTACATTTCGCTTTTGTATGTGTTACTTTTGCGTATGATTTTTAGACATGTAAATGTAAATATATTAGACATGGAAAAAGATTATTTAAACATCTTGCATAATAGGTCTTTGTTTGGGTACTTCTGAAATTTTTCAATGTTTCAATGATTCCTATTGTTACCTGATGATAAACCAATGGGCAGGATATGATCCATGTATAAAGTCAATTAATTAAATGACAGATTGTATCAATAGTAAATTTTAATCAAATCCAATGGTTGAATTCTAAAAAGGAAGTTACCGTTGTTAGTGGATAGGATTATACACGATCAGTAGAAAAAAGTTGTAATGGTTAGATTTAGTATACGCACCGCACAACCGATCATACTTTTCGCCTGTATAATTGAAATTTGAATTTGTGAAATACTTCATTTTTTTATTGGGTGACCATTACAATGTGTAGTCCTAAGATTTTATGTGTAGAAATTATTCAAATCAAATGTTCCGATGAAATGGCTCCGACGATTCATTTTAAAAATGTTAATTTTCTTTTTTATGTGACCAAAAAATAAAAGTGTTACATTTTAAAATGTGTAATCATCTGATTTCAATTAAAGGGTGTGACTCTTGGGTTTAAGCAAACGATGGAATTGACATTTTTTATTACATTTGTAATTGCAGTAAATTTTATTTATGCAATGTATGGATAAGATTTTTATGTTTTACTTTTGAATAATATTTCATATGCGTGAGATGTATATGTGATTAGTGAAAATTTGAGATCATTTTAATTAGAAAAGAATTGATCGCAATAGTTCGGAATTGCAACAGTAAAATGACGAAGGGATGTGACATTTAAAAATTTTATCAGCCAACTAGATGCAACAGTCAATCAAAAAATTGAAGACCAAAACGGCTAACTGTTGGGAAAAGAACGCGTGTATTTTAAATGGTGTGGGCTGATAGGCTTTAGATTGAAAATTGGCCAAAGTTTGGAGACTTTCATGGGCTCAATTTTGTGGCTTTCTAGGACCCAGAAGCATGGGCCCAAAGTTCAATAAATTGCTAACATATTACAATTGGCATGGAAAGCCACATAGGTAGGAACAATTACAAATTGGCACAGGCCGATTCCTCTAATTGAGGTTAATTAAGTTGAGTCCTAAGATTTTTTATTTTTGGACATTGAATCAACATGTGGGGTCAATTTTATTGAATTCCAGTTTTGACTTTTAAAGCCCAATGTGTTGAGTATGAATATTTTTCAAGTGTGTGGAATAATATTTAATTTTTTATGTGCTATGGGGTATGAGAATATTTGGCATGATAAATTGGGATATATAAATGTTAAATTATTGCGAAAACTTGTTCAATTAACTTATTTGTCAAAATTAAATTTTAATAATAAAGATAAATGTCAAATATGTATAGAAACAAAATTAAGTAAACTTATTTTTCTTTTATAGAAATGTTAACAGAACCTTTGGAGTTAATTTACACAGATGCATGTGATTTAAAATTAATACAAACAAGAGACGGTAAAAGATATTTCATAGTTTTTATAGATGATTGTACTAGATTTTGTTATCTTTACTTGATGAGAAATGAAGATGAGGCTATTACAAAAATTAAGATTTTTAAAAGTGAAATAAAAAATCAATTAAGTAAAAAGATTAAAGTTCTAAATAGAGGTGGTGAATATGAGTTACCATTTAAAAAAATATGTATAGAAAATGGTATTATACACCAAATGACAGCATCATATTCTCCTCAATAAAATGGAATTGCTGAAAGAAAAAATGAAACTTTAAAAGAAATGATGAATACTTTATTGATAAGTTCTGGACATTTCACAGAACTTGTAGGGGAAAGCGGTTCTAACCGCAAATCATATTATAAATAGATTGCTTCATAAAAAAATGGATAAGACTCCCTAAATTATGAAAAGTAAGAGATCCTTCATTCAAATACTTCAAAGTGTGGGGGTGTCTTGCTAAAGTTTCTATACCTACTTCTAAGAAAGTTAGGATTTGTCAAAAAATGATGGATTGTCTATTTATTGGATATGCACAAAATAATAGTGTATATAGATTTTTAGTAAAAAAAATTTAAATTTTAGATATACATGAAAATACTATCATAGAGTCAAAAAATGCATATTTCTTTAAGACTGTATTCCCTTACAAAGAAGTACGAGAAATGATTTCATTAAAAATATCTCAAGAGGAGATAGATAAATCTAACACATCACCTATAGAGGAAATAATAAGACAAAAAGTAAAAGAGCAAAAATTATTAAGTCTTTTGATTTAAATTTTATAACTTTTCTTATGGAAAGTGAACGACAAAGATTTAGAGAAGCAATGTCTTATTCAGAGGCACTTTAATGGAAATAAGCGGTTAATAGTGAGATAAAATCAGTTCTCCAAAATTACACTTGAGAATTGGTGGATCTTCCTAATAGAAATAAACCACTTGGATATAAGTGGATTTTCAAATAGAAGTTAAAAACTGATGGATCTATAAATAAATACAAGGCGAGACTTGTAGTAAAAGGCTATAGACAAAAGAAGAGACTCGATTATTTTGATACATACTCTTTTGTTACGAGAATTACATTCACTAGACTGTTAATAGTATTTGTTGCTATAAATAAATTAAAAATTCATCAAATTGATGTAAAAATAACCTTCCTAAATGGGAAATTAGAAGAATAAATTTATATGGAGCAACTTGAGAGTTTTAAAACTCCTGGAAAAGAGAACAAGGTATGTAAATTTATAAAATCCAATTAAAACAAGCGCCTAAATAATGATATAAAAAAATTGACAATGTCATGATTTTAAATGATTTTAAAATCAATGAGTGTAACAAATTTGTATATGTCAAAAAATTTAAAAAGGGATATGTCATTGTTTGTGTTATATGTAGATGATATGTTAATTATTGAAAGTAATAATTGCATGATCACATCTATTAAAAATATTCTAATATCAAATATTGAAATGAAAGACCTTGGTGTAGCAGATGTAATTCTGAAAATTAAAATCGAAAGAACACTTAAAGAGATAATCTTGTTACAATCATATTGTATGAATAAAATTTTAGAAAAATTTGACAATGATGGGGATGGAAAAGCAATATCTCTAATAGATATAAATTTAAATCTAACAAGGAATGCTTGAGAAGCAGTATCACAATTGTTATAATTAAGGATAATAAGCAGTCTAATGTACTTAATGAATTATACAAGACCAAATATTGCTTATGTGGTTGATAAATTTAGTATATTTACTAGTAATTCTAGAGAAAATCATAGACATTAATTTGAGTTTTAAGATATCTAAGATATACACAAAACTGTGTGTCACGACCTGACCCGTTCTACACTGGGTCCCACCAATCATACAAGTGCCACGTGATCAACCAGTAAAATTCTAACTCACTAAGGCCTTCCTAATTAACTTAGTTTAGGAATTTACTAATATTATTCAACATATATTACTTGAATGAAACACATGCGAAAAATCATTTAATAAAATCAGAACTGACACGTCATATTTAAATAAAATGGATACACTGTCCTTGCATTCAACCCGAATATAAATATATTTTGATATACAAAATCAACACAATTTTGGTCACAAATTGGCACAACCGTCAACAACTACTGTATCAGTTTAACTATACTAGTTCTAAAATTATATAAAGTTCAAAGTATAAAGGTCCCTATACTATTACATAGTATAGGACTATCAAAAATTCAGTACGCTAGGATCACCTACCCTCAATTGTGTCTCTCTTCATTTTCATCACTTGAAATGAGTTACATTCGATAACGTCTTTAGCACTAGGCTAGTGTGAGGCAAGTTATATAAAACATACATTCACCCATGAAAAACATATGAAAATCAGGTTCATTTCAAAATATAAAATCACTTTTTGTCAATCCATGGCTCAACTAGACCAACCCTTGACTATCAGTCAAACTATAATATACAAATAATCCCTCCGTAGGATTCATGGCTTAAGTACGCCAAATAACCCTTGACTAAACGTTAAGTTTTAAATTCATTTACGATTGACAATTTGCGGTATACTTAACCGTTCAACAAACACCATAACATAGGGAGCTACCCTAACCTTTTTGGTATGAATTCATCCAACAATCATATGGTTATGATCTTCTTATTATATCAACCACGCTATATTCTCCCCTAGCGAATGGGGCATCGTATGAACTATGTATCGACTTAAACATACTTTCGCAAGTATCATTTTCACAATTTCATGGTACAACAAAATAAAGCATGCTTTTAAACATAAAACATATTAGTTTTAAACACAAGCTATGATTTTATTCACAAAATATAAAATATGTTACTTTTATTCTATGTAAAACATAACAAGACTCAATTTGTGCTTAACCCTGCTTTTCACACGCACTTGTTGTCAGACTAAGGCAACGGCCTCTTGGGTCTCAGTCCTATAGTCAATAATTTTCACAATTAGCCTTTTGCTTAATTGTGTATTTTCTTTATTTAACTCATATTACTTTCTAGTATACCGAGTCTAAGGGTATGATAGATGTATAGGGTATCAGAATAGATTCGGCCACTAAACAAACAAAATCAGGTTCAAACTTTTTAAAGTTTTTGAGGCTGGATCAATCTGGCAACATGGACATGTGCTGGACTGGTTTGGGACTTAACAATAGGTTTTCTAGGAAGGTAGACCGGTTGGGGACAAGTTAGACCAGTCCTTGACAAGTCAAAAGGTTCTGGAATGAAGTTGGACTGGTCGGGGACAAGTTGGACTGGTTCAGGATACATCAGTAGGTTTTCTAGAAAAGCTGGACCAATCGAAAAAATGCTAGACCGGTCCAAGAAAAGACAAATTTTATGACTTGACTTCCAATCCTGTTTCGAGCTACTAAACCTCAAAATTAGGAAAAATAATTAAAATAAAAGTTGTAGGTATTTGAAATAACTTTTATATGCAACTCTAATCGAGTTAAAAAGTTATCGTATGAGAAAGTTATGCCTAAAATATTAACTGACTATTTAGACAAAAAATTGAATCATCCTAGGCTTTGATTTCAAGCCTACCACGGCGTATATGAGCCGTATTTTCAACGTTTTCTCAAGGTTTCATTGATAGGACATACTCCTTCTATCTCAAGTATACGACGCTTACTTTATGAAAAAATTTACAGAAATAGGAGAGAGACAAGGGTGTTTACCGGAGTCTGGAGAAACATCGCGTGATTTTATTCACCGCTTTCTCTCTTCCACTCTCTTCCCCTTTCTCTTTCTCTCTTTCTTGAGCTTTTTAGCTCCCGAGTTTCCCCTCTTTCTCTCCCATTTCTTTCTCTCACTCTCCGTATATTTTTATTTTTTTTCCTTCTAACTCTCCCTTTCTCTTCTTGTGCAAGCCTAAGAACAAGTTCCAAACAACCAAGATATTTTGGCCAAGTTTCCCAAGTCCCAACCCAGGACAAAACTATATGTCCAACATTTGACCCTTGGAAAATTATCTCATGTGATCTACCCCCTTGGATCCACCATGAGCCATCTCTCAAGGCTTGACATGTGTCCCCTTTTTCTGTTAAATTTTATCAAAAAATATTATTTGGGTATAATTTTTATTACCAAAAAAATATCTTCAAAACTTTAATTTAATTAGTTTAATCTCTATTAGGGGTTGGGGTATTACATTATGGATTATTTTATTTTTGGATATCTTGCAGTACTTGAGGGATATTGTGATTCCAATTGGATCTCAGACTCCAAAGACTCTAAATCCATAAGTGGTTATGTTTTTTCTATTGGAAGTGTTGTAGATCCTAAAAATTCTCTAAACAAACAAGCATTGCCAAATATACTATAGATGCAAAGTTTATTACTCTAGACAAAGTCGGAGAAGAGGCTAAATGGATTTTAGAGGATATTCCAAATTGTTCAAAATATGCTGTTTGTATATATTGTGATAGTCAATCAGTAATTGTAAGGGTACAAAGTAAATTGTATAATGGTAACTCTAGACGTATTAATCGTAGACACAATACCATTAAATAACTTCTCTCTAATGGAGTTATATTTATAAACTGTATAAAATCTAAGGATAACATCACGGATCCTTTTACAAAAGGTTTACATAAAGAGTAAGTTTATAAATCTTCAAGGGGAATGTGACTAAAGCCTCTAGTCAAAGAATGTCATAATGGAATCCCAACCTAGTTGACTAAAGATCCCAAGATCTAGGTTCAAAATGGATAACTAAACAATGGTGTACTTAGTGGTATAAGCACATGTGGTAAGAAAAGAGTAAAACCTTTTTGACCTATCTATTCCTATGAAGCAACAACGTGTTGTCTGTATAAGCAATTAGGCTAATCATAACTTTTAATGGCATTTGTATCTTAAAAAATTCAATTAGGGTATTGCAGAGTACTCTTAATAAGATGTCACCTATGTGAGTGTGGATTGGGGACGTTCCTATGAGAATTTTGGGTTGAATTCTCTAGAGCACTCATGAAAATCAGGTGTTATTCAAGGTCAAAATGAACACAACCATGAGAACCACAAGTGTTCGAAGGGTTATCGTTTGCATATTATTGTCTTGATTTACACTTAAAGTTGGACAGTTCAAGGGCGCCATGTTCCACTTTTTGGTGAGTAAATCCGATAATACGTCACTAAGGAAGGTTCAAGGCCGAAAACTATCTTTCCTGATGCGGTAATTCTCCATCTCTCTCTCTCTCTCTCTTAGGCTGTACATTTCATTGCATCTGTAATCAATCAAGTTCCATTCATGTGGGGGATTGTTAGAATTTGGGTTGATTTGAATGAGAAATTATTTCTCAAATAAACACAAATTTTAAAGAAAAATTACACTTTCTTTTCTGAATTTTTCTTTCCTTCACAAATGGTTGCAACGTTTAAGACCTATGCAAAATGGTGTTTTTTGACCGAATGGATGCATATGTGAATGGGTGCCTCTTTTAAGAGGTGTGATCATTCAGAAAGGCACCATACCTTTTTTAAGAGGTGCGAGAACTTTTATTTAAACTCACAATCATTCATCATTTAAAATACTTGAATTAGAGATTAAGATAGAGATTGAAAGTGTTAAAAGTGCATAACATCATTCTGCATTTTAGTATACATTTTTTTTAGAGAGAAAATACTTAAAGGTCCGCCGTGATCTTCTAATTTGGAGTACTACTATCTGAAGATCGAAACTGTTATATCTTAGGAGTCGTACGACACATTTCGTGAGTACCAAGTGCGGGTTGTCAATGACTTAAGGACACTAAATCTAATTTAGGCCTCAACCTATTTAATTCTGTTCTTTGAACAATTATGTAAGTTGTGTTGATTACATTTTATCTTTTTTTTTTATTTAAAAAATTCGACAATTCTTATTTGAAACTTTCTTGTTGTTTTAAAGAAAAACCAATACACTTTTTCCACCATTTAAAATATAAGGGAATAAACCTTAAACCAAATAAGTTTAGGAATGCCACCAATTGAAGGACAAACTCTCATCTAGGGAAGAAATATTTCAAATATTTTACCAAAAGAAAAAGAAATCCAAGGATGGAGGAATTATTTGGTATTTTTGGAGCATTGTTCTAAGCCATTTAATGAATAACATTTATGCATTAGGTGGCCTAGATAAAAAAATTGTGAACCCGACTAATTAGACCAATCACTCTAATATTAGAGCACTACTAATATTTGCACTAAATAATTTCTCATAAGGATGTAGTTTCCGTAATTTTGAGGAAACAACTTTGGGAGCTTTTAAATACAAACCAAAAGCATCTCAGCACACCCCAGCTACTAAATTCACGCATCCTAATTTTAAAATTTAATGTGGTCTCAGTGCAAACCTTTTAATTCCCAAAATATTGCGGCGTGGACCATTTGACATCTATATACCCAACCACAACTAGCCACGGCCTACCTGGCATTACATAACACTTTCACGCTTCCCAACCCCTTCTAGGAAGTCTCCCCCTCTCTTTCTCTTTTTGCACAAGATCCTTTTTTTCTCTATCTCCATCTCTCTGTTACAACTCTGAAAGAAATGAATCTCGATCTTGAGAGAGAGAGAGAGAGAGAGAATCGCTTTGGAACAATAAACTAGGACGTACATTGTTGAGCCCATGACTGGTGGTGGTTAAGGCTGGGTGGATAAGTGGTGGTGGAATTTGGGTCCCGGGTGGGATGGTGGGTATGGACTAGGAAGAGGGAGCCACAGCGGTGGCAACTGAGTGAGTTGCAAGGGTTGGAGTTCTTTATGATAATTCTACTTTAAGGATAAAACTGTAGGAATAGGATGATTCTATTCGGACACAAAAGTTTTCTCTTTAGCCCCATAAAACTTTTTTAATTTATATGTTACAATTTTCCTTATGGATGAAATTACCATAAAGGACAAAAGCCTAAAATTCAAAAGAATCTTTGCACTCATCATCAAACCCGTCGACCACAACTCCTTGCGCGAGTCATTTGGGAGAATCACAACACTGAGAAAAATCTAAATTCTGCACAACTCATTACCCAAGTCACAACAGAAAAAATAATGGAAATAAAAAGTTCAAGAATTACACATCTTCCATGAAGAATTTAACATTTTGAGGCCGCACCTTCGATTGCACAAATTCTACAAGTTGCGCCCCAAATCCGGGAGCATGACCAAGCAAAGTGACTCACGAAGCCTAATACTAAACATCTATTAAAATAGACCATAAATGAATTAGAATAATCTGAACTAACAATCATAAATTCTAGTGGGGCACAAACAATCCACAATAAACCAACCTCTAGATAAAGTATAAAGATGCTAAATAACAGAGCAGTTAGCCTGCATGTGCCTAACTACCTCGTTCTTGATTGCTTTCTCATTCAATCTGTTTCCTTGGAAGTTGTGGACTCCTAAATAATGTCTAACTAACACGACTACAAGAAAACTAAAGTCCCTAGAGGTCCAAGAGTGGGTCTCCAACATAACCACAAAGTCCTCACCTACACTCTACCAAACTCACTTGAAAGTGGAAACAATGATTTAGCTCAAAAACTCAATAGATGATAAAGCATGCTAGGAATAACGGGATCAAGATGACATACATGTGAAAAAATAATCCGAGTGTCCAAGGAATAGAACTGAATAATGGTCCCAAATACTCATCTCAACACAGAATATATAACTCAACAATGTATCGCAAGAGATGATCAAAGGCAATATAGCAATAACAATAATATCTGAATAAATAAAACAAGGGAACCATAACCATAAAATACCAAATGTCAAATATTATCTCACGGCCTCAGCTTGTTGGATCCAACATCGAACTTAAAGTCACCTCGTATTCGCGCCTGAGTCTTTTTTCTAAGCCGATCCGGAATAGAGTCACCACGGCTTTACTCGGATTTTTTTTCCTAAAATGTTGAGCACTAAAATCACCACAACATTACTTGGGGTTTTTCCCTAGTGACCAGAGTCACCATAGGCTCTCCTGGTCTTTTTCGTTGACTTTTCACATAAATGGTCCCAATATAATCACAATACGGTAAAAGGTCACCTGCATGAGGAATATTCTCCGTCGCATTACATAGTCCAATGGGCACATAATCAAAGTATCCCTATGCCTATGAACAAAAGTAATTGTGGCTAGGTGTAAGTATCAAAAGCAAACGGACACAAATGAAAATCTCAACGAAAGTAGGATCGAAAAGAAGAGCCAAGAAACGATTTGAAAGATTGCTAAACCACTTATTTGGGTCCAGAAAATGAGATCACAAAGACTCAAAAAATAAATAAATAGCCCACTAATCCGAATCACAAAACAAAATATACAAAACATAATTAATTACATAAACTACTACTACTACTACTACTACTATTATTATAATGCCTATAGCCTTACCAGCAAATCCTTCCCAACGCCCACCACTAGTCCATGCACAATTTAAATCAACATGCATATAACACACACACACACACACACACACACACACACACACACACACACACACACGTGCGCGCGCGCATATATAGACACAAACAGCACACACCATTCTCACACATGACCCGCACTCACACAAGACAACTCTATAAATGTATAAAACCCTAACCCTCTATCTAATTATCTATATAATTAGTGGAAATATCTAACTAAAACAGCCCAGCACCCACTCACCCACGTACAATTCTATTTAGTTATAAAATAATTACACAATAATCCCTTTTAGTTTATTCAAGGTTCTAATCATGCCAAAGATTTCTTAATAAAATGATTAACCCAAAATGAATATTATTTGTCTTTTTAAATGTGATAATTAAATAAAATAATCGGGGTGTTACGCTACATAAGAGACTCCAAACTTCAATCAAATCTTATAAGAAGATCTTTCGGGATATGAAGCTCCAAGAAATTGCAAAAAAAAAATATTGCACCAAAATTGTGTAACTTAATATCTATAGGCATTGTCTAATCAATCC
>BRYE01000015.1:2272631-2275131 GCA_030159115.1 Actinidia arguta var. hypoleuca | reverse complement strand
TCAGTTTCTAGAAGATTAAAAAAATATTAAAGTCAAGCACTTTAAAAGTTTGCTGTTTTTGTTATAGGTATGTTTTATGTATATTCGCTCTATGAATTTGTGAAAATCATGATAATTCAAGATCCTAAATTCATGAGTTGTTAATCAAATCACAGCATTAAGATAAACTTACGCACCACTCCTTCCCCCGTTCCTTAGTTGTTGCTTGAACTGTCAATGAATAGCTTCCATACTTCTCTGAAAAAGATTTCCATGGTGCCTTGTCTGTTCTAACCTCTTGCCCCCCAGTTCTGGCGTTTAGAGCAAAGGGCCCAAACTAGACTTCTCTTCTTGTACTGCATCGCAATCCTTTGAGAAATCTTCTAGGAAATTTGTCATAATCTAACCCTTGATTGTCATTCTCAATTTGAATTGGATATCGTACTCCTTGAGCTCTAGTGCCCACTGAGCTAACCATCCCGAAATGTCAGAGTATCTGAGGAGGAATTTAAGGGGGTGCTCGGTCAGAATGTTGATGGTATGCTCCTAGAAGTAATGGATCAACTTTTTGGATGCCATAATAAAGGGCAAGTGCTAGCTTCTTCGGGTAGAGATAACGAGTCTGAGCAACAATCATGGTCTGGATGACATAGTACATGGTTTTTTGCTTCTACTCATCCTCCCGAACAAGAACTGCATTGACCACATGCTCAAAAACTTCCAAATACAGGGACAAGTCTTCGTGCAACTCTGGCTTTGATAAGAGAGCCGGAACTGCTAAGTATTCTTTTGTTATGAGGAATCCAAATAACTTTCCTGAGTTGATTCCGAATGCACATTTTGTTGCGTTTAGCTTCATCTTTTACTAGTGGAGGATCTGAAAAGTTTTCTCCAAATCTGTAAGTGTTCTTGTTCAGCTTGACTCTTAATTACTATATCATCAATGTATATGTCCATCGTTCTTCCGATCTGCTCGTACAACTATTTGGTGGCCATCCTTTAATATGTTGCACCTGCATTTTTTAGCCCAAAGGGAACCTTATAGCAAAATAGGCCTCTTTGTATGATAAAGGTTGTCTTTTATTGATCGGCTTTGTGCATTTCTCTTTGGTAGTAGCCCCTATATGCATCCAAAAAGCTCATCCTCTTGTACCTTGTAGTTGCGTCCATTAGTTGGTCAATTTTTGGTAAAGGGAAAATATCTTTGGGACATGCCTTGTTCGTGCTGGTGAAGTCCACGCAGACTCTCCACTTCCTATTCTTTTTCTTGACAACAACTGTGTTTGACAACCACTGGGGGTAGTTCACCTCCTTGATCGCTCCTATGTCAGTAACCTATTTCACTTCTTCGGCAATTGCCTCAACATGTAGCTGTGCTGATCGACGACTCCTCTAGACCAATGGCTTTGCCTTAGAATCGACGTTTAGTCGATGAGTTATGACATTTGGATCAATCCTTGACATTTCAGATAGCGTCCATGTGAACACCTTTACATTTCGCTTCAAGAATCGAACAAGCTGCTCTTCCTCCCGCCCAAGCAAATTCTTTTCAAGCAGGAAGAAATACTCTAGATCTGAATCATCTAAGCAGACCTTTAGTTCTTCCATTATCCTCTCCTCGGGTGGTGATCCAACATCCTCCAAGATCTTTTAGTCGTCGACCTTGATGGAACCCGGATGGGTCTTTGCCTTTGACCGCAGCCACGAAACACTATTTTTCCAATACTTGATCCTTTCTAATATCCTCGGTGATGTTTTCCCATCCTCCATTTCCCCAATCGGATAACGTTACACATGATGGTAGGTCGAGGAAATAACTCCCATATTGTGAAGCCAAGTCCTGCCTATGATCACGTTTAAGGGGAAGGGACATCGACCACTCAGAACTCGATATCTAAAGTCTTGGTTCCTACTTTGACCAGCAAGGTGATCTTTCCTAGGGGCCAGGTTGTTTGGGCATTAAACCCAATTAAGGGGGTGATAGAGCTTTTTAGTTCAGATTTTTTTAATCCCAAATTTTTAAAGAGATTGTAATACATCATCTTAGAGGAGTTGCCTTGATCTACTAAATCCTTTTGATCGCAAAGTTTCCAATCTACAAGGTGATTACCAGAGCATCATGGTGCAGTAGTTGTACTCCATCCATGTCCTTGTATGTGAACAAGATGGCTGTACTAGACTTCTTTTTGTCCGGCATCTTCCTCTTTGCCTTGGACGTGCTCTGGCGCATCTCCATTACTTCGTGCAATTACTCAGCTTATTTGGCTTTAGCTCTAATCTCCTTTATTCGTTCTGACTCTAGATATGTATGGATCACGTCGATGACTGCTATTGGTCTGTTGTCCTTCTTCGCAGCTCTATCATTTTCCTTTTCCGATCGATGTACTTCCCAAGGTGACCAGCACAGACTAAGTCCTCCAAGTGTCTCTGGAAGTTCTTGTAGTGCTCCATCAAGTGTTCGTGATCCCTAGGGTAGTGGCAAAAAACCTTCAAGTTTCGCATGTTCGGATCCCCATACATC
>BRYE01000015.1:2257631-2270131 GCA_030159115.1 Actinidia arguta var. hypoleuca | reverse complement strand
CAAATCATACGTTGACGTGTGACACTACATGACAATGAAAGAAAACAACCAAAGGACAGTGAGGAGACAACTTGCAGGCAGTTACGAGTTTCGTCATTCGAGTTTCCCCTGCACTGAATCGTTGGTAATCAATTCACATAACCTCTGTAGTAAAAGACCTAGCTCATGCGAGCTGAGAGGCAATTGTAAGAGAATAAAATACCGAGTACTAGTTCCGACCGAGCTAGGGCGAGCACTCCCGCCAGACTGTTGCTACATAGCAAGTTTAGTAGGGTCTCCGCTCCAGAGCTTGATCGAAGCACAACGGTTGGTGGGGATCCGAACGACATGTTAGGGTCAAATGGTAACTTGCATGGCGAAATTTTCTATGACACCCGCATGTTTGGATCTAGACAGTAACGACGTGATATGCTAGGCAACAACCATGCTTAAGGGCATGATTGGGTTAGCCATTTACTCATTGACACAGTAGTCAGTGCCCCCAAGCATGCGCCGAACTACAGTCTGTCTACTGACATGACAGTTGGCGCATTTAGGTATGCACCGATCTGCAACATAAAAGGTCAAGCCTTTCCTTTAACAAAGGTATGCAATTTTAGCCAATTTCAGCTATAAATTCTCCCTCTCTACACTTCTGGTCAATAATTTGATCGTCAGAGAGCTGTTCCAAGAACAACTCTGACGATCTTTTCTCACCATTTTTGTCTTTAAGTTCAGACCAGCACTATCGATCACCGCAGGTGTATATCTTCAATTCCTTTCCTCCTTTCCATTAATCCACAACCCCACAAATTCTTTTATCATTCCAACCAATTGTTAGAAAACTCTTGAAATAAAAAGGAAAAAAAATCTGATTATTCTAATAAATTATTATATTGTGCGTATTTGCTATGTGTAACTCGTAAAATAATAAATTTATCATTATGCACAAAAAAATATAAAAAATTTAAATTAAAATATATTATAATAATAAAATATTTTAAAGTGATATGTTTAATAAAAAAATATAATACACCTAAAATAAATTTTTTATTCATAATACATTATATTTTTTTTAAAAAAATAGAGTAAAAATTTTATTATTCAAGATAGTACAACCCATATAACCTAAATAGGAGTTTATTAGGTGATAATTTATTTTTGAGAAAAAATCCAATCCACATGACTTAGATCTCAAATCCCATTTATAAGTCGTCTGTGGTGTGGCATTATTGTGTTTGACCAATATATGTATGGTCAAAATTCTGGTTGCTTCGCAAAAGTTCGCGCTCTCTCTCTCTACTTGGCAATTATTGTTGGGTATCCTGTAATACGATTTTTTTATTAAATTTTCACTTTTGACTTTGAAAAAGAAAAATAAATTTTTAGTTTTATGAAGTTCTAGAACGCCGCTAGTTGAACATAAAACTGGAAATAATAAATAATGAACAGTGATAAATTTTATTTTATTTATCAAAATTGAGTATTAAATATCCAGATCAATTGGTCGACTGTTTTTATACTAGGTGTGATACTCCGGTTCGAGTTTTGCCGTTGCAAATGACGGTTTTTCTTCCTTTATTTTTTTTTCTATCGATAAAAAAATACTAAATACCCATAAATATGATCCATATATTGCTCTAAAAATCTTCACAATATAGTTTTAATTCTTGCATTAAATAGCTTACTTGAAATTTAGATTATTTCAAGTAAATATTCACTCGAACCCATTTGTAGAAAAGGGGAACGCTAATCACAGTAGTTGGCGGTGTTAAGGTTTAAAAATTGTGTTTAGATATGCAAAAAAAGTTTATTAAAATGTGAGAAAATACAATGGAATATGTAAAATACTATATAGTATTAAATTTATACTTTCTTCGTCCTTTTTTATTTATTCTTTTTTAAAAATTTAACTTTTTATGAATTTTTTTAACTCTTTGTTTTTTGATAATGTAGTAAATGTTTTCAACATCCAATGCAGTTATTGTTTTTTTTTCTTTTTTTAATTTTGTTATTGATTGTACTTAATAAAAACTTAAAATTTTAACCTCATTATTTGAATTTAATAAGAGAATGTTGGTACATTTTATCTATCAAAGTGAAAAATGAACAAATATTTAGGGACAATCAAAAAAAGAATAATGGACAATTAAAATGGGACGGTGGAAGTAATTTTATTTTTTTTGCAATACTTATACTATTATAAGAAAATAACAACTCAATTTAGTGTGAACTCTAATTTAAAATAAGCTCACACTTTTTTATGCCAAAAATATTCGTAGATAAAATAGAATAACCGTTGATAACTACTTCATAATTACTATAACTGTTATATAAATAAAATAATAAAAAATAAAATCAATTCATCAAGAACCAATGTACACATGCATCGTGTGAGTATATATGTGAAATATTTATTAAAAGAACTGTCAATAAATAAAATGAGTAAAAAGTGTGAACTTAATTACTCTTTTTGTTGTTTTGGTAAGTAGAAAAGTTAACTTTATGCACTAACATAAACAAAATAAAATGTCAAAATTGGAAACTCTTAAAACTTTTCTAGTTTGACATGCCATTTTTTATGAATATTTATTATAGTGATAGGGTTGAATTGACCAGCCATTAAATGTCGGAAAAAAATACAGACCTTAGAGTCAGTGAGAGGTCCTCTTCGCAGCCGGTGCAATGTTTTCGTAGTGTACTGGAGAAATTTTAAAGGGAAAATATCAAAACAGTTAATAGGAAATAATATCAGCCACATGAAATCTTAATATTTATTGGATTGTTTTACTCTTTCATAGACAACTTGCCTTTTTACACAATTGACTTACACAATTGACTTGCATTTCATACACAGCTGACTTGTATCCATCTCCGCACATGCCTACCGCACACAAATGACTTTCACTTCACTTGTATTCAAGCATAAATGACTTTTCAAAAAAAAAAAAAATCACAACATAATGTAAGGCAAATTGCATTTTTTTCTTATCTTCCCTGTGCGACTTGCTCTCCTTCGATATCAGTTTTCAAATCAATGCTAACAAAGGATATTGTAATTTTTTAAACGTCAGGAGTATTTTGTGTATTAACTAAGAATCTCAAGAGAGATCAGTATAATTTACACTATTTTTTACGAGTCATTTGTGCGCAAGTACAAGTGCAAGTGCACGGGGTGTACAAGTCAACTGTACATGGGGTGAAAGTTAACTGTCTGCTAGGTACAAGTCGTCCATGGAGCTGTAAAATCGTTCAACAAATATTGAGATTCAATGGCGTGGATATTATTTTCTATTAACCATCTTCAATGATACTTTGAAATGTTAGACCAGTGATTTGATATAAAAGTTTTAACTGTCCCACTGTTTTGAAGTTTTCCCAATTTTAAATACCACACCTAATGCTTCCAACTTTTTATGTCAAAATGCCAACCCAACGTCAAATCCGAGTGAAATTGGTTAAATTGTCGAATCAAATTACAAAAATAATCCTTACCACTTTTTCTAACATTAAATTTGGAAGGCTGGTATTCACTCTTCCACCTACTTCGAGAACACAGGTGTTGCCTAAACAAAGAGGAGGTATTCTCAACGGATACAACTCTCCTGTAGGATAAATTTTTCAACTACCTTGGGCTTTATTTTAGACTCATTTTGATAATATAAATTATAAATTTATTAATTTTATTGAGAATTCTAATATTATAAATGATTATATTAAGATAAATGAGTATAATATTGTGCGTCATACTCATTTATTAAGTTATAATACAATACTGAAAGGATATTGATTTGTATCGATTAAAGTGATTTTTTATAGTATTAATCTTCACAACGGAATCTACGATATACGATTTGAATCATTAAAATAGCTCAAAAATGCTTGAGTGCACTGTGCATTGTGTCCATTCTCAAATCTCCATGTAAACACCAATGGTACTCCAAATAAACTCCAAGATCTCCCAAGTGTAAGAGTATGTGAGTTTGTAAGTGTATGTATATGGGTGAGTGTATGAGTGAGAGTGAGAGTGAGAGTGAGAGGTGAATTTGCAAGAGTTTAGTTGTTTTTTTTTAAATTTCTATCTTTTTTGAAAATTTCTTCCCCTATTTATAGACTTAGGAGCCCCAATCATAAAATAGGATTTAAAATAATTAAAAATGACGTAATTATGACGTCAAACGCATACTATCTCCGTCCTTTGAGTTGCTTGGGATCCAAGTATCAGACATAAACTGAGGTCGCTTGTATAGAAGTGACAGTTGCCTCTTTGAACTAGTGACTTCCAGTTTTGAGGAATTAAAATTGACGGTCACCACTTTAAAGTGCTAACCGTGGCTTCTATATTGGCGGTCTTAACTCCCTCTCTCCTTTTGTTTTTTGAAAATCACGCATTTAGCCATAATGCTTTGAAATCGTGCAATTAAATCCTTAAAACTTTAATTTCGTCATTTTTCATCAATTTAACTCTCGTGAAGAGTAGTGATTTTTGTAAAAAGTGAAGTTCGAATCTCACGATCTTGGTGGTGGAGGTTGGCTCATGTCCTCATCATCGAGTCCAAGTCAACAAAGGCCCCAAGTCGTGGGACTAGCTGACATGGGGTGTCTACAATGAGCTGGCACCTTGCGAAGAAGGCGGAGAAGGAGTAACTGAATCCGAGAAGAAGGTGATCAAACTAGAGGAGAAAGTGGTGATTAAGCCTGAGGTGGCATCTGAATGCATGGAGGAGGGGTCCAAACCGTAGCAGAACCTCTTGAAGAAATTAACATGCGATGGAGTAAAGGCTCCCCATAGCCAGTATTTGTGAACTCTAGTCCTTGTCAATTGAGAAAAAGGAAAAGATCGTGGAGATGCTGAGAAAATATTCTGACGTGTTTGCATGGGGGCAGGACCTAGGTTGGTTCCATCGTTAGTGGCACATCACTTGGATGTTTTCCTAAACTCCAAGCCTGTGAAGCATGTAGTGTTGGAAATATAGGGGGAGAATGTCAAATGTTAGTTATGAGGAGGAAGTAATTTTGAAAATTAGAAAAGGTAAAGAGAACACTCAAGATTTTATTTCAACTCTCAAACTCAATTTTTTTCTTCTTTTTCTCTTACAACAAATGGCTAGATACCATCCCTATTTATAGAACTCAAAGGATGGTTCTAGTCTTTACAAGATACTTCTTAAGAACATTCTAGTTATAATAGATGTTTCTACATGTGCTAATTTCTAGATTCATCTAAACAAAATATCTAGATATTTATCCTAGACTTCTATAGAAGCTTCTAGATACAAAATACTTCTCACATCTTTTTGATCCTTCTAAATATTTCATGAACTTTCTACCCACAAGTAGCTTCTAGACTTGGGCTTCATCTATTATTTTTCTTGGATCAAATCAAGTTTATACTTTAACATGTAGCGCACAAGAACCACCCTGACTTGGAGGAAAAAATCAAAGAAAAGATAGAGAAACCAAGTGCAACTGGTTTTATCCATACAATGCAATATCCGAGTTGGCTTGCTAACATAGTCCCAGTGAAGAATAATAATGGGCAGATCAGGGGTCTGCATCGACTTTCGGGATTTGAATAAGTCTTGCCCCAAGAATGAGTTCCCTTTGCCACATATAAATACTCTTGTCAATGTAACTGCTAAGCATCATATGTTTTTATTTATGGATGGGTTCAGTGGGTACAATCAGATCAAGATGATAGAGGTTGATATAGAGAAGACTACTTTCAAAATTCGATTGACAAATTTCTATTATACTATCACGCCTTTTGGACTGAAGAACGCATGAGCGACATATCAAAGGGCCATGACCGTTATTTTTCACGACGTGATTCACCACATCGTTGAAGACTATGTTGATAATTTAGTGATGAAGTCCAAGAAGGAGGAAGATCACTTTGCGCATGTCAAGACAGTTTTCAAAAGGTTCAAAAGATTTTAGATAAGGATGAACCCACTTAAGTGTGCGTTTGGGGCGATTGCTGGGAAATTCTTGCAATTCCTTGTTCATCACCAGGGAATTGAAGTAGATGATGTGCAGATCAAGGCAATCCAGGAGATGCCCTCACCCTATTTGCAAAAATTGTTGATGAGCTTTTTAGGCAAAGTGTCATACCTATGCAGATTCATACCTGCCTTTACGGAAATCACCTTTCCCTTCAACGATTTACGAAGGGGGAAGACTTAGTTTTGCTAGGGCAAGGAACACGAGGAAGCCTTTAAGGCGGTGAAGACAACTGACGTCGATGCGCACTATGATAACACCACGACTGGGCTAACCATTGCTGCTCTACTTAACTTCCGCTACGCCATCCATTAGAGCTTTACTGGTTCAGGAGGCGGAGGGTCAAGAAAGGCTAGTGTATTATACCAATCGCAAAGTGCGTGGATATGAAGAGAGGTATACAACCATCGAGCGGCATTGCGTAGCATTGGTCTTTACCGTGCACAAGCTAAGGCACTTTTTCTTATCCCGTACGATACACTTGGTGACAAGAAGTGATCTAATGTGTTATCTATTGAACAAGTCTGCAATGTTTGGAAGAATGAAAAGGTGGGTGTTATCCCTTATAGAGTATGATATCATTTGTATTGCATCGACGACAATAAAAAGCCAACATTAGATGAATTGCTTCCGCAATTCCTAAATGGAAGATGGCGGGCAGTGGTGTAGTATCCCCTTGACACAAAAAATAAAATAAGAAGTCGGGGAAGTAGAGGTCCCCGCCATTTTTAGTGCCCAAAATGAAATCATCTCAAGACAATGGAAATTCTTTAAAGAAGAAACGAAGCCAAGCCAAGTATGGAGACTTGTTCCATTTGGGGGCCTCTTTAAGCACATTATTGTTTTGTCATAGCGGGAGCCCACATGCCCATAGTCGACGAGGGCCTTTCTCAGTGTCGTGACACTGGCTAAACTATTATATGATAGAGCGGCTGAATTAAAGAAGATATAGCAACGAGATTAAAGAACTTGGAGCCTTGGATGGGAAGCTTCATTAATACCGTGAAGTCTTCTGAGGTTGGAGTAAACTCTCCCCAGCACGTCATCAAAATATGGGTGATGCAATTCCACCGGCCAATAAGTCTGTCCAGGTTGATATTGGAGCGGTTAAGCGTAAGCTTTTGAGAAATCACCACTGCGTCGTACATGCAGTGCGAATCTTGTCGCTAAAGGTTGGGTTGGCTAGTAGTTCTGCGACCCACTTAGTACAATAGGTTGGAGGCTTAGTACTGATCCTGTATTAAATTAAATTGTATGTAAAATCACCTCTCTCGATGCGTAGATGAAGGACATCATTCGGAGGAAGAAGATTAGCTATGGCCAGGTCTGATTCTGCTTGAATCAAGAGTGGGTCCTTTGCAGGAGCAAGAAGAGTAGGTAGGAGTTCCTGATTTCCTAAAGAAGGGTCTTCTAAACTTCCAAAGTAAGGTGCGCAACACCACTCATTGTCTTACAAAGGCTGAGCCCTAGATTCAATTGGATGTTCGATACCGCCAATACCTCGCACCATCTGAGAATCAGTTGGAGAAGAAGAACTGGTGAGAAAGGTGTTGTGGTAGAAATTTAGGATAAGCAACCAACAGTCGGAATTGCTCTTTAAACTCGGTAATTTGACCTTGGGGTAATGACCTTGGCAACCTGCGCAAAGAAACAAACGTTACCGGCTGGGGTGAGGCTGCTCAAAATCCCTCTAGCATGGAGATGAGATCAAGGTGAAGAGGCTAGACAGAGCACAACATGAAAGTAATGAAGTTATAACTCAATGACAGAGAGACAGTAGTTACCTTTATATGGTGGAGGGTGAGCGGACTTTTATAGACGAAGAATGGAAAGCTGTGCAAGAAGATCACAGTGTAATCATCGGGCTGCCAAATATGAAAGGCGTGGCCGAAAATCTCGGAGTAAAACTAGGAGAGTGCCATTTGGAGGATGCACTGTGAATGTAGGAGAGGTGGTAGAGATGGAGTCTAATGGAGGTGGAGTCTCAAAGTCATCTTATCCTCAAGGTGATGGGAGAGGTTTATCTCATCCTTATCCTCAAGTTCACCTCATCCTCATGTTCACCTCAGCCTCAGAGTGATGGGCGAGATGAGAACCATGGACGAGGTGATATTGGCGAGGTGAGATCCCATGGAGTATGTGAACGGCATTTCAGGAGATCCGAGCTTAATGAGTTGATCACATCAAATAAGGCTGCATGATCATGGCGACGTGCTTACTTTAGCCATTCAACTTGGCAACTTGCTTATTTCAATAGGTGAAGATTTTACCCCTTATTAGTTGCCCCTACTAGAGATGCCAAGGTGAAACACTTGGCATCATCAAGTAACAAATCATGGGGTGTTGATAGATGATGTTAGCACGTAATGATGGCATGTGTTAACACGTTGAAATTGGCGAAATGAAAAAGTTAGTGACAATCTATTTTGGTGACCTCAACATCATTGGCGACAATCTATTTTGGCGACCTCAACATCATTGGCGACAATCCATTTTGGCAAAATTAACGATATGAGATCAAAAGCTGAGGCTAGGTTAGCCAGGACATTAGCTTTCTTGTTCTTCTTTCTTGGAATTTAGCAGATCTTAAATTATTTTATCTTCATTGACAAGGCCTTCATCTCATCCATATATGCCACCATTTGGAGAACAGGTACGGTGAGAGGAGGTGGATTGTTTATGGCGAGGTGTGGTACTAGGCGGATGCTTATCTCATTCATGATCCTAATCTGCTTGGCAATTCCCTGCATCTCACAATGAATGCCCTCGAGATCTGGAGCTTGACTAGTGTTCGCCATTGGATGTGCTTTGTTATTTAGAGGACTACTCAACTTGGTTTAGATAATAAGCGGTTGCGCAGGTGCATAAGGTATTGAGAATTGTCGTTCCAACAGATGACGCCAAACTATTATGGTAAAAAACTGGGGACGAGCAACCAACAGTCGGAATTGCTATAGACCTTGGTACTGGAGCTTGGCAAAGACTCGGGTGACCTGCATAGATGAACAAATATTACCAGTCGGGATGAGACCGCTCAAAACTCCTCCGGTGTGGGAATCAGACCAATGTGAATATAAGCTAGGCAAATCAAAACACTAGAGTTCTCAGAGTGAGTATGCAAGGGTTAAGTCGTACCTCTTTGTGATGGGGGAGCGACCTTTTTATAGATGGAGAATGGAGAGTCGTGCGAGAATATTACGACGAGATCCTCGGGGAGATAAGTATGGAAGGATATCCCGTGAATACCGAAGATAAAATAGGAGGATGCCATTTGGAAAACACACCGTGAATATAGGCGATGTGGTAGAGAAGGAGTCTCAAGAAGATAAAATCCTTGTGGATATAGAATCCTCATGGAGATAAAGTCATCATGGAGGTGGAATCTTTAAGTAGGCGAAGTGACCAACCTTTCCCATTGGCGAGGTGGAGAACAAGCGGCGTGCTCACAGATATTGGCGAAGAGAACACTGGTGGAGATGAAATGATCATCACTTGAACAGTCTTATTAGTGACTAGGACAAATGTTGGTGATGTGGTCCCTTTAGGCGACGTGCCCAGCTTAAAATTAGTAAGTGAAGATTTTATCCCACATCATGGCGTAATCATCTGGCGGCCAAATATGAAAGGCGTGGCAGAAGATCTCAAAGTAAAACTAGGAGAAATAAGCAGTTACCTGAAATAAGCACGTCGCCGTGATCATGCCGCTTTATCTAATGTGATCAACTCATTAATCTCGGATCTCTTGAAATGCAATTCACATACTTCATGGGATCTCACCTCGTCAATATCACCTCGCCCATGGTTCTTATCTCGCCCATCACTTTGAGGATGAGGTGAACATGAGGATGAAGTGAACTTGAGGATGAGGTGAACATGAGGATGAGGTGAACTTGAGGACGAGGATGAGATAAACCTCTCCCATCACCTAAAGGATAATATGACTTTGAGATTCCACCTTTATGAGATGCCATCTCTACCACGTCTCCTACATTCACGGTGCATCCTCCATATGGCATTCTCCTAGTTTTACTCCGAGATCTTCGGCCATGCCTTTCATATTTTGTTGCCTGATGATTACGTTGTAATCTTCTCGCACGGCTCTCCATTCTCCGTCTATAAAGGCTCCTCACTACTGTCCTGCTGTGCTCTGTCTAGTCTCTTCACCTCGGTTTCATCTCCACACCAGAGAGATTTTGAGTGAGCTTACCCCGGCCGATAACGTTTGTTTTCTTGCGCAGGTCGCCGAGGTCATCACCCTGAGGTCAAATACCGAGATCAAATACCGAGCTTAAAGAGCAATTCCAATTTTTGGTTGCTCATCCCAAATTTATACCACAACAAAAGGGATGAGATCAAATTTGATAAACAAGAAGTAATATGTAGACGAGAAGAAGGAAGTTTATATACATAGAGAGATTTGGAATCGTAAAGTGAAAGAAATGTCGTGTTGGGGTATTTATAGATATTGGTATAAGGCGGTGTTGATTTAACGTTGATGGTTAGAATGACATGTATCTTAAAACCGAAGAGAGCCAACGATACAGTGTATGTAAAAAGCTAGGGGTTTTCAAAAATTACCATTGGAATGGTAAAAGCAGCGACAGTTATAGAAGGGTAAAATTGAAAATTTTGACTATTGGAGTGTGATGCATGTGCAAAACGGCCCATGTTTACTTGGCACATGTAGGGGCAAATATAGAAGGTGTAATATGCAGGAGGCATGTAGACACATGGCACATTTACGACTTAGACGAGTAAAATACACGTGACAACGAATACGTGTAATGTGGAGGGGGATCAACCCCAAGAGTGCGTGGGAAACACTCGCCTTAAATCTTGAAATGGATTTAAGAGGAAAGATGTTGTTTTGGGGCCAACCCATCGAGTTTTTAGTTAAAACAGAGCCTTCTTTCAGTAGCTCCAAGCATAGGGGATGTGCAAGCCACGCACCCTAGTAAACCAGGGTTGAGTGGGAGCACCACGTAGTGGTTTTCTTCCCTGTGATAAGGAAGAGTGAGGTCTGCGTTCAGGGGATCTCCTTCTTTTAATCAAACCTAATTCGAGGAACTGCCCCAGTTGTTTAAGCATGGCTAAGGGCTCCCCCTGAATATTGGTGCACGATTATGGTATGGCCTAAAGGTTTGCTTCATGAGTCCAAACGAAATGAATTGAGAGATGTGGTCTGGAGGCTAAGTATCAAAGATCTTTAGGTGTTGGCTTGAGTCATTGAATCATTACAACACTTGTGAGTCCTTTGCTATGGCTTGGGTAAAGCTTGAATGAGAATATTCCTCCACGTAGTCTTTGAATGACGTGGATAATGGTTTCCTAAAATCATGGAAATAGAACATTCTTCTTATGGTCCTAATGAGAAATAGTTTCTCTCCATGTGGTCCATGAGATCACATGAGGGCGCGAAACCACTCATGCCTTGGCATTCAAGCTAACTACATGAAGTATAAATTACAACAATTAGTGCATTTTTGGCACAAGAAGTTGAATTTGCCTAAACTACTTGAGATTGAAGCTAATTTGACTGTCTTTTCTCTCATTTTTGCCTTTACTCAGCTCTGTAGTTCAACCTCTGATTGCTCTCCTTTCATTTCGACGAAATCATTTACAAATTTCTACCTCTCTAGTGACATACGCGAATCCATACCCACACATTTTATTAGACAATTTTTCCAGTTGTATTTGTGCATTTTATAATAAGACATTTTAAAATTTAGGTTTAAAATTTTAAAAAGTATTAAATTTAAAAATTCAATCAAAAGATAAATAGAAATAGATGATAACTTAGGTATATTATTTCTCTTGGTAAATAAAAAACTTTTAAAAAGCAAACTCAAGTATACATTTAAATTAAAATTGATTAAATAACTAAATAAACGTTTTTAGACATTGTAATCACTAGCCCAACCATAGTTTTATCATAATAGCATGTTTGTTGATGCTTAGCAATAATTTTGCATTTTTCTTGCCATAACTTATGCTTCTAGGCCAATAACAGCTTAAAAAAGTTAAAAAAAAAAAATTGATTCTAACATAAGTTCAACTACAATAAACACCCACTAGTTTGATTGTCTATATGTTTTTGGATATCTTAAAAAAAAATGCTAAAAGTAATTCTTTTGGGATATTTTATCCTAATGAGCGATGATTAATGGGAAAAATGTGTATTGTTACATATTAAGAGTATGAATAGTTTTACAAATTACAAATGCATTGGAACATGTAAAATATTTATAAATATATGTAAAAAGTATGCATTTATGAAGTATAAGTATTCAAAAATAAAGTTAAGAGGCGTAAGTGATAATTGTAAGTGATTCATGTATTTTATTGCCATTTATCGGTATATTTTTCTTGCACTTTAACATATTTGCGCATATTATTTGTTCGATTTAACCATTGTTCGATGCAACTGTATTTAACTATTTTGTAGGTCCAATGGAGCATAAAGGAGGTCAAAAGAGGTGAGAAATCGAGACAGGAGTGATTAAGAGTTGGTTACATTG
>BRYE01000015.1:2235131-2247631 GCA_030159115.1 Actinidia arguta var. hypoleuca | reverse complement strand
CCCCGTCATTCTCATCCATCAGGGAATGTATCCCAGAGTCACCATAGCACCGAGCGAGACAGGCGACGTCCCTCTCCAAGCCCTCACCCTCAACGAGAGGAGAGCCCAAGAAGCCCATCATCAGGGTCATCATCTAGCAAGACGCCAGGGCAGGAAAACGAAGGGGCGAGGCGGGTCAGATCTCCTAGGAGGGCCCAGCAAGAACAAGATATATCCACTTCTCAGAAAATTAGGGACCTGGATGCTCGCCTGGACGCCATCAACACGGGGACCGGCGCCCCGATAACTGTAGACGCTTTGATCAGGCAAACTGAATCACCTTTCACCCACAGGATAATGAGAGCAAGGGTGTCGTCCAGATTCAAACTGCCTACTCAGCTCGGGGTCTATGAAGGCAAAACGGATCCAATGGATCACCTGAATTCTTACAAAAATCTGATGCATCTCCAGGGTTACTCGGACGATGTCATGTGTAAAGCCTTTTCTGCTACACTCAAAGGGGCAGCGAGATCGTGGTTTCGAAAGTTGACACCTGGAACCATAGATTCATTTGGCGAACTGAGCAGACTTTTCGTGGCCAATTTTATGAGTTGCAGGGTCAGGCAGAAGAACGCGTCCCATCTTTTCACCATCCACCAGAAGGAAACGGAGAACTTGAAGGATTATGTGAAGCGATTTAACCAGGCTATATTAGAAGTTGAAGACCCCAGTGACAAGGTGGTCGTCATGGCAATGATGGAGGGGCTTCGTCCAGGTCCCTTGTTCGATTCTCTGTCCAAGAACGTTCCAGAGACATTGTTCGTACTTCAAAGTAAAGCCGATAAATACATCGCCGCGGAGGAATTGGCCGAAGCCAAACGGAGGCGAAGGAGAAAGGAGGACCATAAGAGGAAAGAGCCTGATGCAAGGCGATCTGATTATAAAGACGATGAGCGGAGAAACAAGAAGCCTAATCGGGACTCGAGGCGGACCAATGACAGGTGACCTCGTACTCCACCTCGTCGAACTGAGCTGGTGTTGCCACCGCTTAATGCTCCCATTGCCCAAGTCCTCACAGAAATCAAGCATGAAGAGTTTGTCAAGTGGCCCTCAAAAATCAAGACTGATCCCCGGAAGAGAAACAAAAACAAATATTGCGAGTTTCACCGAGACCATGACCATAATACCGAAGACTGCTTTCATCTAAAGGAGCAAATAGCCGACCTCATCAAAAGGGGATATCTAAGAAAATACGTTGGAGATCGCCATTTCCCAAATTCACTGGAAAGAAGGTACGATGACAACCGACCTACTGCTGGAGAGATTCACGTAATACACGGTGGGTTTGGATCCGGAGGAAGTTCGAATTCATCCAGAAAGAGGCACGCCAGAAGTGCAGACATGTCCGCAGAAGTTTACAACCTCTCCTCGCCAAGGGCCGATGGCAACCCACCCATTACCTTCAACAATGACGATCTGAAAGGCCTACACCTACCTCATGACGACGCCCTAATCGTTTCGGGCATCATCGCCAATTTTACCGTCTAAAGAATCTCGATCGACAATGGTAGTTCGGCTGACATACTGTTCATCTCCGCATTCGAAAAAATGAAGATAGGGCTCGACAGGTTGCAGCCCTTTATGACGCCATTGGTGGGATTTGGAGGAAATCTGACTCATCCCCTCATCCCCTGGGATGGGTCAAATTGCCAGTTACTTTGGGGACAGAACCTCGCCAAACTACTGTTTGGCAGGACTTCATCGTAGTTGATTGCCCATCCCCCTACAATGCTATTCTAGGTCGCCCAACTCTAGGCGGAATTAGGGCGATAACCTCAACCTACCACCTGAAGATGAAGTTCCCGACCTCGGCAGGCGTGGGAGAAGTGCGGGGCGACCAGAAAGTGGCCAGACAATGTTTCATTTCGGCCATGAAGATCGGGACCCCCCGGTACCGAATACCCAATAGCAATTACCGATCAACGATGGCGAGATGGAATCTCTGAGGGACGAGGTGGAACAGGTGATCTTGATGGATTCCCGAGAAACCAAAAACACTAAGCCCTTGAAGAAACTACCTCAATTTCCATTCATCCGGAATATCCTAATCGCCACGTCATGATCGAAACAGAACTTTCCGCAGAACAGCGCGATGCTTTAGTGGAATTCTTAAAAAGAAACTTCGATATTTTTGCTTGGTCCCAAGGTGACGTCCCGGGGATAGACCCTCAGGTCACCATGCATAAATTACAGATCAATCCGGCTAATCTTCCAGTTCGCCAGAAGAGAAGAAAATTCTCCCCTGAGAGGCTTCGAGTTATCGACGAAGAGGTCGCCAAACTCATCAGAGCTAAAGTTATCAAGGAAGCCCACTATCCAGAATGGTTAGCTAATGTTGTCATCGCCCCAAAAAAGGGGGGGAAGTGGAGAGTGTGTGTGGACTACACTGATCTCAACAAAGCCTGCCCAAAAGAAAGTTTTCAACTGCCAAAAATTGATCTGATAGTCGACGCCACATCTAAGCACGAGCTTCTTAGCTCCATGGATGCCTTCTCAGGATATCACCAGATCAAGATGTTTCCCCCCGACGTAGAGAAAACTTCCTTCATCACAGAACGATGATTGGTAAAAAAGATGTTCAAAGAGCTGATCGGAAAGACCATGGAAGTATATATAGACGACATGCTCGTTAAAAGCCTCGAAGCAGCAAAGCACGTCGCCCACCTTGAAGAAGCTTTCAACATTTTGAGGAAACACAAGATGATGTTAAATCCTTCCAAATGTATTTTTGGCGTATCATCCGGGAAATTCTTAGGGTTCTTGGTAACCAAACGTGGGATTGAAGCTAATCCAGACCAAATTCAAGCTCTGCTTGGGATGAGCTCGCCCAGAAATATCCGAGAAGTCCAGCAGCTAACTGGACGGGTTGCCGCCCTCAACCGATTTGTTTCCAAATCGGCGGACAGATGTTTACCGTTCTTCAAAATCCTAAGAAAAAATCAAAATTTCCAGTGGACAGAAGAGTCCGAAGAAGCTTTTCAACAACTTAAAAAGTATTTGGGGTCACCTCTTATGTTTATGGTTCCGACCACGGGAGAAGAATTGTTCATATACCTCGCCGTTTCGCCCACAGCAGTAAGTGCCGTGCTCATCCGAGAGGAGGACCATGTCCAAAAGCTGGTATATTATGTTAGTAAGGTTATGATAGGTGCTAAGAACAGATACGTAATGATTGAAAAGCTCGCCTACGCCCTCTTAATCGCCGCCAGAAAACTTCGCCACTATTTTCAAGCCCATCCCATCACCGTGTTAACTGATTAGCCGTTGAAACAAATTCTTCAACGACCAGATACCTCGGGGAGACTCCTGAAATGGTCTATTGAGTTGAGCGAATTCCACATTAACTACAAATTGAGGACGACAATAAAAGCCCAGGCTTTAGCCGACTTCGTGGCTGAATCCACTCACAAGCCCGATCTAGAATTCTCGGAGGAAGGGAATCGCAACTCAGAAAAAGTCCTTGAAAGCTCGGATAACAGTCTCGACAACTCGGAGGAAAAGCCCGACAAATGGACATTGTTTGTTGATGGGTCTTCCAATCAACACGGATGCGGTGCAGGACTTGTTCTCCAAACCCCGGAAGGTGAACAGATGGAATACGCCATACGGATTGGGTTTAAAGTCACCAATAACGAAGTTGAGTACGAAGCCCTCCTCGCCGGATTACGGGTCGCCACAAGTTTGGGAGTCCAATCAATTGAAGTCTATAGCGACTCTCAACTAGTGGCTAACCAGGTTCAGGGAGATTACCTCGCTAGGGATGTACGAATGGCAGCTTATTTGGATGAAGTTAAATGCTTAACTCAGAAGATCAAAAGGTTCACCATTCAACAAATTCCCAGAGAAGAAAACAGAAAGGCAGATGCCCTAGCTAATCTCGCTTCAGCTTTTGATTTTATATCAGACAGAAGTATACCGTTGGAATTCTTGTCCAAACCGAGCATTGAGGTCGCCAAATCTATCTGTACGACAGAAACAAATCTGACCTGGATGGATGAGATCGCCACCTACCTTCGGAACGGTACATTACCAGCAGATAAACTCCAAGCTTGCCGAATTCGCCATAGATCTGCAAGGTTCTGCCTGCTTCATGGAATTTTATGTAAACGATCTTTCTCTGGTCCCCTCCTAAGATGTCTCCGACCTGAAGAAGCCAGTTATGTGATGAGAGAAATCCACGAAGGCATCTGTGGAAATCACTCCGGGGCGAGGTCGCTGGTACGAAAGACGATTCGCCAAGGCTACTTTTGGCCCTAGATGGGACAGGATGCAGCGAAATACACCAGGAAGTGTGACAAATGCCAGAGGTTTGCTCCATCCAACCACCTTCCCCATACCGAGATGGTGCCAATTACCAGTCCCTAGCCATTCGCCCAATGGGGAATTGACATACTAGGGCCTTTGCCTCAAGCTCCATTATAGAAGAAGTTCTTGATCGTAGCAATTGATTACTTCACGAAGTGGGTAGAAGCTGAACCACTGGCCAGAATCACGGAAAAGAATACGAGGAATTTTGTTTGGAAAGGTATCATCTGCCGATTCGGAATTCCCAAAGTTCTCATTTCCGACAATGCCCGGTAATTCGACAATGATGGGTTCAGGAAATTTTGCTCGGACCTCGCCATATCACATCATTTTTCCTCGCCCGGTTACCCCCAAGCCAATGGCCAAGTAGAAGTCACTAACAGAACCATCCTCAGAAATTTGAAAACGAGATTGGAGAAATCCAAAGAAGAGTGGGTAGAAGACTTGCTGAGCATATTATGGGCATATCACACTACTAGCAGGATTCCTACTGGTGAAACGCCTTATTCCATGGTTTATGGAACTGAATCAGTGATACCTGTCGAAATCAGAATGTCGAGTTTCAGGACTTCAAACTTTGATAAAGATAGCAATGATGGCGAGCTGAGACTCAACCTCGACCTCCTTGAGGAAAGGCGGGAGCAAGCAGGCATACGCCAAGCAGCTTATAAGCATCAGGTCGCCAAATATTTCAACCAAAGGGTCAAACACAGATCATTCTTACCTGGCGACCTAGTTCTACGAAAAGTTACCCTATCTACCAAAGAGCCAAATGCTGGGAAATTAGGACCAACATGGGAAGGCCCTTACAAGGTCATCAAGGTAACTAGACCAGGAACTTATTGGCTGGAAGACATGAACGGAAAAGCACTCCCTCATCCTTGGAACGCTGAGCATTTGAAGAAATATTTTCAATAATTCTCCTGGACAAAATACTTGTAACTCCTAGATTTTATTCCGAGTAATAAAATTTCTCCAGTTTATTTCAACTATAGTGCAAAATGAAGATCGCCTAACCAAGATCGCCAGATCATCAAAAGATGACAGAGGCATCTTGGTCGCCTATTCAAGATCGCCAGATCATCGAAAGATGACGGAAGCATCTTGGTCGCCTATTCAAGATCGCCAGATCATCGAAAGATGACGGAGGCATCTTGGTCGCCTATTCAAGATCGCCAGATCATCGAAAGATGGAGGCATCTTGGTCGTCTATTCAAGATCGTCAGATCATCGAAAGATGACGGAGGCATCTTGGTCGCCTATTCAAGATCGCCAGATCATCGAAAGATGGAGGCATCTTGGTTGCCTATTCAAGATCGCCAGATCTCCGAAAGATGACGGAGGCATCTTGATCGCCTATTCCAGATCGCTAGATCATCGAAAGATGACAGAGGCATCTTGGTCGCCTATTCAAGATTGCTAGATCATCGAAAGATGACGAAGGTATCTTGATCGCCAAATTTAAAAGTCGCCAGGTCAAAAATAAAAATAAAAAAATGACCTCTCCTATCCAAGTTCCCATTGGTTAAGAATTGCACAAGGATACAGTATAAAAATCAACATGCAAAATTGTCGAGAAAATCAACGTTTATATTCATGACCATTCACATTAAAAATTACATTTATGATAAAGGGGGGGGTCCTCGCCTTGGGGAGCTGCGTCGCCCGGAGGATTCGCGTCTCCTTTTTCAACAGTTTCTTCCTCGCCCCCTTCCCCTTCTCCTTCATCCTCCAGGGCAAGCAGGTCAAGATCGAGACGCATCTCTTCTAAATCTATGGCCAGGTCGGGATGGTGATGGCATAGCTGACGTTTGCAGAAATCGAACCCTTCGCCAAAATACTTCGAGGATGAGCTTTCAACAGCCTTGGCGAAATCTGACGAAGATTTAAATTCTTCAACGGCCGACTTTCCAGCACGCTCCACTCTTCCCCTCAAGTCTTCAATCAAAAGCCCTGCCTTTGACAGACTATCGGAGAAAGTATCCCTTTCAGCCTTCAGTTTGGCGAACTCATCGCCGACTTGCTGCTCTCGAGCTCGCGCCTCGGCCAATTGCTGCTCCAGGTCGGAGGATAATTTCTGAAGGCGAGAAACTTCAGAATCCAAAGAAGCAGCTCGCCCCTGTTGAAGGGTGGCCTCCTCAATGGTCTCCCTGCTCTTTACCGCCAGAGAAGACCCTAACACGAGCGCCTGCTACAAACAAATCTAATCAGATCAAAACGATCAAATTTAACAAGGATAAAACAAATTTGAAGTCAGTATCGAAAATAAAACCTGGCCAAGGGCGTGAATAAATTTTGAGGCAGTCTGGTCAAGAGAGAGCTGCCCCACCTTCTCTTGATCCGTAGGAGGGATAACCCCTCGAAGGATCTTCTCGGCCACCGAAAGGCTCCCCAAGATGGAGGCCCTCGGACCAAGCACTTTACCCAACGAGGGCGAGCTTCCCTCCCCGGGACCAGAAGAAGGGGCAGCTGGATGACGTACTGGAACAGATTTCTTTTTTGACTCGGGAATGGGGGCTTGCCCCTTGCCTTTGGAGTCATCTCCAGATTTCGCCTTCTTGCTCGGCAAAGAGGGAGGTTCATCCGCCAGACGCTTCTCGCCAATGACCACCCCCTTTGCAGGAGGTGGACCGGATTTTTGGGATGAACTCTCACCTCGGGCTCTCTCCACCCGTTCGCCGAGCTTCTTAAGACTGATTCTCCTCGACATTGTTGCAAAAAAGAAAAAGGAGATATATATCAGACGTAAAAAAAAATCAATAAAGGTAGCAAGGGTTTATACCATCCGATCTAAGCTCGAGGGATAGCTCGGAATCCGACCAGGATTCTGATGTCGAGATCGAGCTCGATCCCAACGCTGAGCAAAATTCAAGGACAGGGTCTCGGATTTTTCCCTCCGACCATCTTAATAAGGTCAGGTCGGGAATATGAGGAGCAACCCTCCTCAGTTCTTTCCTAACAGTCCCTATATATTCTATTGAATCATCTTGGGGCTGGCCGTCTTGAGGGAGTTCACCACGGGAAGAGCGGGACTCACCCGCTTTACCCGATGTCGATGACAGCTGCGGATGATCGCCCTCCGATCCTGATTCCGTAGGACCAGGAGAGCTGAAAACCCGACCAAAAGCCTTGGTTTTGAAAATCATGGGGACATTGTATCTCCCACAATCCGCCACCGACTTGGAAATTTGATCATAGAATTCCTGCTCGAACGACAGCAAAGTAGGCAGCTCGTTGCAGCGTTTATCTGAAAAGAGAGCCATGTTAATACCGATCTATTCAATTAATAAACCAACGCTAGCAAAATAAAAACCGACTTGGAATTCCCCATGACCTCGGAATCCGCGGTACTTCCTCCCGAGGTTCTTCATCAAAAAGCTCCCATTTGTCCCCGGAAGCAAAAAAGAACCTGCTTTTCCACCCCTTCACGTTGCTGGGGTATCCTCTAAGGATAGTTTTCTTGTACCTCGCCTTGAAGTACAGCCATCCTTGGTCCGGCTTAGGATTATTAGTGAGGGAAAAAATATTCCTAAACTCGGATAGGGTCATCACAAACTTGTGAACTCGCCACAACGTCACAACGCTGACAATACTGCGCCAAGTGTTGGGGACGAGCTGAGCAGGACAAATTTTATAAAAAAGCAAAATTGACCTAATAATTATAGGAATAGGAAAACGGAGGCCCGCGGGAAAGGCGGCCTCATAAAAAGCCACCTCTCCGGGGTGAGCAGAGAGAATGGTCTCGCCCTCCTTAGGAAGTCTAAGCTGTACACCCTGAGGGAATGAATAAGTCTCCCGTAGAAAGCCGAGCTCCTCAAGGGTCATAGTGTTATATTCTTTAGTTACAGAGGGATGAATGTTATCTGAAGGGACGACCTCGACAGCGGATGGATCTTCCATTGGCGACCTAGGAGACTGTCTAACCTCGTCAGTTACGTATGACGAACCTTCTCCTAAATGGTCTGAGATCCACGAAGGCAAAGAATCCAAAGTAGGACTCACCGTAGACCTTTGGGACATACAACTAAGGAGAAAGAGAACGAACGATTACTTACTGTGCTAAGAAGCAAAGATCACAGGCAGAAGCAAGGAGACTTGAGACAGGAAGAACAGGAAGAATAACCACAAGCAAGAGCTAGGAGAGAGTGATGTTGGATAGGCAAAAGGGTAAAAGTGAATGGGTAGGGTTCCTTATATATAAGGGAGAGTGACGGTTGAGATTCATCCGCTTCAATGGCCCAGATTAATCCGCCTTTTCAAAATCTTTTTGAAACTTGAACCCCGAGCCATCAAATCCCGCCAAAGGTAATCATGGCGCCGCCTTGTTTCCCTAAAAAAAATACTGCAGAAATTAATGCTCCATCCACGTGTCAAACCGGGAGAAGAGGCACGTTTAATACGCACCCACGCGGATTCATAACTTCTAATGATATTACTCAAAGGTCCCAAATATCTCGGCCCTTTTGAGTAGGGGGCTACTGATGTGGAATAATTCGAACCAACAGATGTTCCGAGCAAAGCACGTCGCCCAAAGGGCCAGACTATTTACCTCGCCCAATGCAGAGACATCTCCTTCAAAGACTTCTCTCCAAAAGGACTCCCCTCTCCATTAGAGATCTGCTATCACGGGACTCCTGACCTGATTGAAGTCCATCTCCATAAAGAGTTTCACCTCTGCAAGAGGACTGTTTCCAATAGACTCCAACTCCACAACGTCGCCTATAATTCCGGAGTGATCACCAGTTGGCAGCCTCCAGATTGAACTCCAGATTTAATTGGGATATCATCCCATGCTTATCCATCTGAGGAATTCGCCATACTACACTGACACGACTCAGTTCTCCCGTCTATATAAAGGCCGCTCCCCCACAACCAAAAAGGTACGCTCAACACAGGCACCACACGCACTTATTGTCGTGCTTTCCATACTGCCTTAATTTAACTCCTGATCACCTTGGTCTGATACACACGCCGGAGGGGTTTTGAGCGGCCTCACCCCGGCCGATTACTTTTGATTCATCGTTGTGCAGGTCGCCCCAGTTTAGCCGAGGTCCAGTGCCGAGGCCGAGGAGCAACTCTGACTGTTGGTTGCTCTCCTAGATTTTTACCACAACACCTATAAATATAAGTAACCTCTTGTGTTTTGGGCACATGAGACAATTAGAAATCCAAGAGTGATACACTTGGTGAGTGAGTGAGTGAGTGAGACAAAATTGTGTGAAAGTACTTCTAGTGTTCAAATTCTATAATAACGGAGTATTATAGACACTTGGTGTTTCACTATGAGTTCAACTATATCTAAGCAACGGTTTTGGTGTATGTTATGGGCGGTGAAGAGAGGTAATTTTATATTGTCTCATTGTAATTTGTATTCACAATTTTATGTAGTGGATTGATTGAGTCTGGTCCGTAGATCTAGACAAATTTTCGAACCATGTATATTTTATTTATTTTTCCCACTTTATTTGACTTAACGTATTCTCATCAATTTTATATCGTGGGACTACCAAGATTCTGTAGCATCTTTTACCGACCAAGGCAATCTGATTTTATGTAAAGCATGAGCCTATTGAATCTAGACAAAAATGAAAGAAAGATGGTAATGGGTACTTTTCTTCGAGTGTTAAAGTGGACAGAATAAGGATATGATAAATTTTATACCAAAATCAAGTGGAAATTAAAAAATTGATGTTCATCTCTATCTCTGTCTTGAAAGATAAATTCCAAAGTACACATGTAATTTTCCATTTATTATCAAATTTAAGGGTGTTTTAGAAAAAATATAGTTTTATTTATCTCATGTTGGAGTCGTATTTTCAAATTATAACTTTAAAAGAACAACACAAATATAGGAAATAAAGTTACATCACATGGAATTATAAAAATAAAATTGTAAACAATATATAGTGACCGAGAAACTCCATTACAAAGATTGTTATTATGAAAAACCAAATTTATCTAAAATTTAAAAAAAACTTCTAATTAATATTTTCAGTACGTTTCTCAAACACGAATTTTTTTTAAAAACTTATCAAAATATCTTAAAAAATAGTGAAAACTTCACAAAAACTCGCAATTTATATAATATATATATATATATATATATATATATATATATATATATATATATTTTATACTCTCAAATCTTATTTAGAACATTAACAATTGAATCATTAGTTTTGGTATTTTTATAAGGTTTTAATTAGTTCAAGTCTTTTAATGGATTATGAAACTTTTCGAATACTTGGTAATTCTACTCTTTAAGGCACTTAATAATTTTTCTTATAAAGTGTCATATATTAATTTTATATTTATGATTTTTTTTTATTTTTTATATTATTTTCAGATTACCTTTCTGGGTATCTTATCGGTTTCCATTTTTTTTATATATGTTCTAAATCATTCTCGTATTGTATCCTGTTTTCATTTTTTATATTTTTTAATAAAAATATTGGAGATATACAGGTTCCTTGGGGACCAAGTTGTCAACATAATGCCAATTTTCTTGTTCAACAAAAGTGTTGTCATGTCCACAGAAGAAAGTTGCTAAAAATAAATCCAGAAAAATATTTTTTAAGAATACGATTGATCTAGAATTTTCTAGTAAAATATTTTAAAGGTCTCAGGTGCAACGAACCTGGTCCATCATGTCATATTCTAAATATAGTATTCCATTATTTTTGTTTTTTACTTTTATACGAACCTGGTTCATCATGTTATATTCCAAATATAATATTGCATTATTTTTGTTTTTTATTTTTAAAGAGCCGTTCCCCAAATTGACTTTTGTGATTAAAAAAAACATCTATTTTTTAAAAGGATATGGCTTCTAGAAAGTCCAGATAATGGACTATACCATTTCAGTCTAAGTTTATTGAGTTTTATTTTGGTCTTATTTTGATGATCTAAATCGTTTATAATGTAGATTTCATTGTAAATATCAGTACTGTAAAAAAATCACATTAATCGAAAGTTCAATACTATTTTATAACTTAATAAATGTGTATACATTGATATCGATGATCTGTATTCGATCAATGTACTTTTTTACAGTATTAAAATTCTCAATGAGATCTATAATAATAACAATTTGGATTATCAAAATGGTCTAAAAAAGAGGCTTAGACTTTACCAATCCCAAATTGGATTGCAAAGAAGCATTTTTTTTTTCTTTCTAAAAACATCCAATATATGTTTTTAAGTTTTCAAAAATTAATACCACTCAATTTTTATTGTAAACAGAAATTTATTTAAAAGTCTTATGCAGATTTTTTATTTACTAAACAAAGTCTTAGGTTCCATTTGGACACGTGAATATCAAATGTATGTAATTAAAATCTATATATTTCAAATCCCTAGGATTTCAAATCTTTATAGATTTCAAATCTTTTATTTGGACACATTTTTTTTATATGAATTTTAATTAAAATATATTTTGAAAAGATAGACAAGGAGAGAGATGAGAATTCATGTCGCTTATCCTGAACTGGAAGATGAAATGAACTTGAGGTTGAGATTAACCTCGCTTGTTACCTTGAGGATAAGATGAACTTGAGACTTCATCTCCACTAGATCTCTTACATTCGTAGTGTTGTCTCTATTTGATATCCTCCTCCTTTTATTCCAAAATCCTCAGACACGACTTTCATACTTGGCTGCACGATAATTACACCGTTATCTTTTTGCACGGCTCTAAATTCTCCATCAATAAAAGGCCACTCACCATCTACTAGAAATGGGTAATGACACTCTCTCTTTGAGCTATAACCCTACAAACTTTATATTAAGCTCATTCTAATAACCTCATCTCGGTCACATCTCCACGCTCGAGGGGTTTGTAGCGATCTCATCTCGGTCGGTAACTTTTGTTTCCTTGCACAGGTCACCGAGGTCATCACTCCAAGGTTACTAAGGTCATTACTGAGGTCAACACCGAGCTTAAATGTGATTCTGACTATTGGTTGATCATATCAGATTTTTACCATAATAGTTTGGTGCCGTTTGTGAGAATGACAGTTCTCAATACTCTTTGCATCTGCGTAGCTGCTTATTGTCTAGACCGAGTATTAGCAGTCCTTTAGATAACAGAGTACATCCAATGGCTAACACCAAGCAAGCTCTGAATCTCGAGGGCATTAATCGTGAGATGCATGGAA
>BRYE01000015.1:2225131-2230131 GCA_030159115.1 Actinidia arguta var. hypoleuca | reverse complement strand
TTCCCTTTCATGCTAAGAACACCGACGGAGAAAGGGACAAAGATATTGACCGATGCTTAGAGGGCGAGTATTATCAAGATGAGGCCATAAGATGAAGGAGGCTGAAATGGAAGAGATGAGGCAAGTCTTAGTGGCCAACAACTTAAATTGGTTGCCATTAAAGTAGGCAAATCTTTGTCCAAGGTAAGAGCAGTCAGAATAGATTCATTACCTCATGGGGCTTTAAAAGGAAAACGGGCTCTGTATTATTATGACGAGGCAGAGAGTCATAGCGACAACCGAACTATGGTTTTAGGCAAGCGAATGGATCCATGGAGCCGATCTAATTCCTATGTAGACCTTCTCCATATGCTAAAAGACAAGCGAGGAAGGGAAGAATGAGACTTGCGGGTCAAGCTGGCAACAAAATATCTATTGCAAAAAAGTTGGTTCCAATAGCAAGATTAAAAGCTAGAAAGATTGAAGTTGTTTGTTTATCAATGTACTTATTTGAGTACTTCCATTTATTGGTTTATGTTCTGCTATATCCGCCTGTATGGCTAATTTTCTTACTTCAATTAATTGTTAACTTCTTTATGTGCTACTTCCACTTTTAAGGAATCAAAGCCAATTTTTAGTTAATTTCAATTCTTATCTTTCTAATGTTCACAAACATGTTTACATATTACTTAATTATGGTGGTCTAAACTTGTTGGTTTGGTCTAAGTACTATGCCCTAATCCAATCCTAGCTGGAATTAGTTCTTTCTTCCTCTTATACGAACTTCAATGTTTCTTGAGAATTTGATCAATAAAATTCAGAGATCAAAACTTAGAATTATATAAATCTTTGATTATTTATCAAAAAGATTCATTGGTATAAATAATGCCTAGATCCCTTGCATTCTAAGGGTTCGACATAATAGTTTAATCTATTGACTATTCATAAATATATTTTTAGACATAAACTGAGTTTCATTGCAAAATATTTCAACTAATATCATTTTATCTTAAGAATTGGTTGAATACAAAAGAAAATAAAGAAACTAAAAAATCTGGTAGAGGCAAAAGGGTTAAGTACTTGGATCACGTCATCTTTTATATATTAATTACAATCTCAAAACCAAATACATCAAACCATCTTTTATAACTACTCAAAAACACTTTCAAACCTTTTTACAAGTTTCTTTGTACAATTGAAATTACTCGCAACAACTTTAACTGTGCAATATTAAGCTCCTTGTAGATTCGATCTCGGTACTTTCAAGTATTATGCTGCTCCAGTAGGTTCCTACGCTTGGGAGTTAAAAACTAGACATACAAGACAATCAGTTAACAATAGAGAGTAAGCATTTTTGGCGCCGTTACCGGAGAACTTTTTAGAGCACAAAAGTTAAATCTTGTGATTATATAACAAGGGTTGTAAGCATATTTCTTCATTCCTTTTTAATTTTTGTTGTAGTATAAATCACATCTTAGAAAGAAGTTGGGAATTGCATGTCAATGTGGTATCGAGATTATATTGGTAGATAAATATGAATGGACTAACCACCACACAACAACATGGAGGGACATGAAGAAGAGGGAAGAGTTCACCTTCAACTTCAAGTCCCCGACGTCATATGCAAGATTATCTTAACCCAATACGAGCATTGACACCATCATGCATAATTTTGTCTGCTAATGCGCACACTTTTGTCTTCAAAACATGCATGTTGCCATCGTTTCCTACATTCCACATAATGGAAAGTGAGAGCCCATACTTACATGTAAAAGAGTTTGAAGAAATGGTAGGCACGATGGTCGATGGCCCTCAAAGAGAAGACATAGCCCGTCTTAATCTCTTTCCTTTTTCATTAAAGGATCGAGCAAAAATTTGGCTAAACTTTCTTAGAGCTTCTTCTATAAGTTCATGGGCAACAATGCAAGAAGAATTTTTCAAAACAAAAATTCTAATGAACAAAACTACATCCCTTAATAAATTAATCTACAATTTTCAAGAAATGGAAGATGAGTCATTTTATGCATGTTGGGAAAGATATAAAGATCTTTAAAATGCCATACCACATCATGGCTATGATACATGCTGCATTTTGAGTTTCTTTTAGGAGGGGATTTTATCCCAAATCAGTTAGTTCATAAGCATGATGTGTAATGAACAGTTCATGAGAAAAAGTCTTGAAGAACCTTTAGACTTCTTTGATGAACTAGTAGAAAATAATCAATCATGGGATTTTTGGTATTGTACTAATAACACAAGACACGAACCAAATCAAAACACATCTAGATATGGGAAATATAAAGTGAGGAAACAAGATGACCTACAAACAAAATATGCTCAATTAGCCAGAAAATTAGAATCCCTGGAATTAAAAAAAAATCACGAGGTTAGTACATCGTCTTGCAGCGAGGAAATTTGTGTTATTTGTGATAGACAGGGACATTCTATCGCTGGATGCCCTAGACTATCAGTATTTAAGGAAGTTTTACAAAATGGTGAGCAAATTTCAGTCAATGCTCTTAACTAACCACAAAAACCATATAATAATGCATTTTCTAATACATACAATCCAGGATGGTGGAATCATCCTAATTTTTCATGGAGAAATGCTAAAAACACAAATTTTGGGTCACATGGGCAAACTTCTTGCCCACCACAACAACACACCAATCCATCGGGACCCAGTCCCTATGGATATCAGATCACTGGTCAAATAAATGGTCCACAAGGCCATTATCAAAATCAAAACACGAATCTATACCAGTTTCCATGAAAAATAGGACACGCTGCAGACTTTTATTCAAAGTCAGCAAGCAACATGGAATCAGAACAGCCAGGCTATTGGAGACATTTATATCCAGCTGACCAAATTGACCATTACTTTATGCATACTACAATAGGTGAAAGGAATGTTCCCTGCCCAACCACAAGAGAATCCACTTGCACAACACTATGTGGATACCTCTATGGTATCAGACCCACATTTAGACCACTTAAAAACAATTACCACGTTTATAAGTGGTAAGGAGATTGAGAAGACTATCTATCCAAACACAATTTGCATTGAGGCTCATAAATCTTCTACTATGAATTTTGGGGAACTAGAACCTCCGAGTAGTAAGTCAGAAAATGTGTTTAAAAATCAAGAAAAAAATTTGTTATGTCAAATTCCGGTCACATTTCCTCAAAGACTCTGAGTGCCAAAGAAAGGGACAACAAATGTTGAAACTTACAAGCTCTTTGAGCAAGTGAAAATCAATATTCCCCTATTGGACGCTATCAAGCGAATTCCTACATATGCTAAATTTTTTAAAGACTTGTGCACAGCGAAACGCACAATGTAGGTGCAAAAGAAAGCATTCTTAATGGAGCAAGTTAGCTCCATAATTCAGACTAAGACAACCCCCAAATATAAGGGCATTGGGTGTCTGAAAAGAGCTATTACCATAAGGGCTACTCACATCGAACACGCTTTGCTAGATTTAGGTGCGAGTACCAATTTACTACCATACTCTGTATACCAACAGCTAGGTTTGGGAATGTTAAAACCAACCAATGTCATTCTCAAACTGGCAGACAGAAGCACTAGAGTACCAAGGGGTATGGTCGAGGTCGTCTTAATACAGGTTGATGAATTCTATTTTCCAACATATTTTATTATGTTAGACACTCAACCTGTCACAAATTCGAATACCCAGATTCCTGTCATTTTAGGTTGGCCATTCCTTGTAATATCTGATGCATTTATTTAGTGTAGGAATGGAGTGATGCCACTAGCATTTGAAAATATGACTTGTGAATTAAATATTTTCAATATGGCTAAACAAGTAAAGTATGAGGGTGAGATAAATGAGGTTAGTTGTATTGATAGTTTGGTGGAAGACTGTATGCAGACCTTATTTCATTCAAACCCACTTGAATCGTGGTTGGTGTCCCCAACAGCTCTAGAGTACAATCTATATGAGGAAATTGAGTCATTATACTCTTCATTGGAAGTTAGTGAAATATATGAATTAAGCAAATGGGCATCAAAATTCGAGGAATTAGCACCCAACAAAAACAAATTTTTTCCTTCAAGTGTCCAATCTCTTACTTTGGAGTTGATCTCCCAGTAACCTTAAAGTACATCTTTTTAGGGGAAAAAAACATTTTTAGTGGTTATTTCATCCAATCTTGATAAGAATCAAGAAGCCAAACTTCTGGCTATCCAAAAATCTTATAGAAATTCCATTGGATGGACTGTCTTAGATACAAAGTGTATCAGTTCCTTAATCTATACACACCATATCTACCCAAAGAATGATATTAAACCATCCCGACAGCCACAACGAAGACTAAATCCACATATGAAGGATGTGGTCAGAATTGAAGTGTTAAAATTGTTGGATGTTGGAATCATTTAAACCATTGAACATAGCAAATGGATGATTCCAACTCAAGTAGTACCAAAAAAATCAGGTGTAACAGATGTGAAGAATAAGCATGATGAATTGATACCAACTCATGTCATCTTGCGTAATTTTTCGGTGTTTGGGGATTCGTTTGATTCATGTATCCATAATTTAGAATTAACATTAACAAGACGTGAAGAGAAAGGATTAGTCTTAAATTGGGAAAAATGCCATTTCATGGTTTCCCAGGGCATAATGTTAGGCCACATAGTGTTAGAAAAGGGAATAGAGGTGATGCAGGACAATAATAAAATTGGTGTCCTACGATTTAATCGATATCAAAAATAGATAATAGTAACAAAAATGTAAAAGGAGAGGAAGAAGTTTGGCTTCTACCAAAATTAAAGAAGAAGGTGAGGGAGAAGTTTAGCTTTCGCTAGAATTAAAGATTGGAAGAAAAGAACACAAACGTTATTCTCTTTATTCATCATCATAATCTCTCTTTTTTCATCATAACAAAACCCCTTAAATAGACCAAAAACTAACCATATTTGATAAATACTAAAATCTATTTTGATAACTATTAAAATCTAAAACAAGACTCCTAACACAATAAAAACTCTTAACTAA
>BRYE01000015.1:2217631-2220131 GCA_030159115.1 Actinidia arguta var. hypoleuca | reverse complement strand
ATTTTGGGCAAAATTCTTACCAGTCAGAGAAGTATTGGATCGTTCGAGTAATGGATAGAATTTTTGGGGAAAAATCAATTGGTCGTAGTAATGCTAGACCGGTCAAGACAAGGTCAATAAGCAGAATAGAAACACTAGACCGATCGGGGAAAGTCTGAACCGGTTGGGTTCTACAGAAATTTGAAAGATTCCAGGACTAGCCCTTCATTTAAACCCTAGAAACCTCACATATTATCAACCCAACCGTCACTCACTCTTTCTAAACTTCATCTTCTCAAAAAACCCTTAAATCTCAATCAAAACAAATCACACCAAAACTTTCAAATTTGCAAGAAAAAAGCTTTCTCTCTCTTCCTCTCTCTCTCTTGGGTGAATTTTCCATCACCATTGTTAAAGCTTCAAAAAGGTAAATCCAAAATCTTCACTATTTCATTTCATTTGAAGTTTTTCTTTGAATTTGCACTACAAAAGCTTGAAAAACTTATTTATTTTTCACCAAGATCCCAAATTTACCCTTCTTACACCTACATTTACAGATTTTATTCCCAAAACCAAAAAAATGGCTCAACATTTGAAAAAATCCACTGAAATAGTTATGGGTCCAATAATGAATGTTATTTTGGCTATGATCTTATTCATTATTTATGTGTTAATGGGACGTAAAGTAATTGTTGGTAAAGGAAGGGGTAAAAAAAATAGGGAAGGTACATCCCGGGGGGAGGTGCTATGAAACAAAAAAAGGGAAAGGATGTGGGTGAAGACTCATAGTCAGAATCAGATAGTGATTCATCGGAGGAACTGCCTCCAGGTCTAAGAGATGTTCAACGTAGGAAAGAGTAGGCTAAGAAAGAGAAGGCAAAATGGAAAAAACTAATAAAAGTCACATGTAGAAGACAAGTGCTACAGGAATAGATAGTTGATGTTATCATTGTATTCATTTTGTCAGATAGGGGGTTAGATTTTTTCTTCAATAAGGTGGATGGATATCATTGGGGAATGTGTGTAAAAATTTAAGAAAACATGAAAGTTGATGTTTTTGGCATCATAAAAAGCAAGGTTAAGGGCAAAACAATCATGGTAACTGCTAACACAATTGCCTCATACTTACACTACATATGACCTAGCCAGGATCAAATTCAATACCCCGTGGAAATTACTCCCTCTTAACTGCAGCAACTTACGCTCAAGCCATTTACACAACTCCCCGAAATTACGTAAGAGGGAAGTTTGTGTTGGTGCAAACGAAACCAAAGTATAAGTTGATGACAAAAATCATTCATTACAACATTGCCCCAACAAGATCTGAAAAAAGAACTTAAATTGGATGATACAAAATTTTTATACGTTATGATGAATTCCATTGTGCTTGACGTTGCTGAATGCATTTGGAATGAAATGGTAGCTTTCAAGGAAAAATGTCCACGTAGGTCCAATATGCCATTTGTGGCCATGGTTTCACAATTTTGTAAATTGGATGGAGTATTGGTCATGAAAGACGATGACCTACTTCAACCACCAGTAGGACCTGTCACAATGGCATCTGTCAAGAAAAGCATGGCAATGTCTTGAGCCCATGTTATCACACCTACAAAACAAGTTGATGTTCCATCAACCGTCATATCACCGCCTATGAAAAAACAAAAGTCATGACAGGCCAGGATAGAGAGCTATATCAAGCTAGATTATTGTGTTTGAGTAGTAGAACAATACACTGGCATACCCTATGAGATACCGGTAGAACCAGATGAGTCTGAGAATAAGGAGGAGGATGACAAAAATGAAGAAGAGAAGGAAGACGATTTAGAATAGAGCATGGCATACGCCGAATAGAAGGATTTAGTTTTTTTATTTCATTTTTTTAATTTTATGTTAATAGTCATAGTATAAGGGGATGGATGGTAACAATTTTTGGTTAAAATTCCATACCAAGTTGTGAGTTGCCAATCCTTTTTGGTCTAACCCTATTTTGGCACCAAGGTCATTTCAAGCTAACAAGTCCATGTTAACATTAGTAGTGCCATTATTTACGAATTGAACATGTTATTTCTAGTTTATAAATTGTTATGTTATTCTGATGCAATATTTTCATTGCTAGTAGAATGTCAAAATTTTGCATCACTTATATTTATTTGAAATCATGTTCATGCCATGCTCTTAAATAAACCTCAAAAACCACTGATTAAGTATTGTAATTACTGAAAAAAGTTATTTCCTAAGGGACTAGCAAAACTCAGGGGGGGATATGATTCGTATCATAAAATATCAAATATTAACTAAATTCCTCCGCACTTAAGTAGAATTGCGCATATAAATTGTTCATTTTATATCTTGTTGTGGCGTAAGTAGATTTAATTATTTTGTAGAGCAAAAAAGAATGAAATTATAGACCAAAGAGAAGAGATGGACCAAAAGTTATACCGGTTAAAGACAGACAGAAAATAGAAAAATAATCCAGCCCGATCAGTCCAGACAATTCTCTATCGATCCAGGATGAGGCAGA
>BRYE01000015.1:2197631-2200131 GCA_030159115.1 Actinidia arguta var. hypoleuca | reverse complement strand
GAACTGCTATCGTTTTTGCCAATTTAACTAAAATAAAGACTAGTTGATGTCCGGTCCAATCCGATCTAATCCGGTTTGATCCAATTTTTAAGACTTTAGATAGCAGTGTTTTGAAAACTGAATTGGTAAGCAAATTGAAAAAGGGACTGGGTGGATAGGTAACCAGAATCGAATCGTAATTGTGTAAAATATTATTAAATATATAACAGAGTGTAGTATTGCAATTACCCAAAAAAAACTATTGAGTTGAACCGGAAGCAAATTTAGTGATTCCTTTTGATATAAGCAATATTTTGAAAATTGGGTTAGATAAAAGGACGAGTCACTGATTCAATCGTCTAGTCAAACAAGAATCGAATCATGATGCCATAATACTTCATGAATAAATTTAATATTTATAGTATAAATATATCAGAAGCAAGGATTGAAGGCTCAAAATCTCCTATTTAATGCCTTTCAGTTCACCATTTTGTTTAAACTGTGAGAAAAATACAATTATTAATGTACTAGTTATTTGCCACATATTAAAGTAAAAAATGTTTTGTAAATTGTCTAGTTTAAGAGGACTGCGAATCAATAACAATTTTACCAATTTAACTAGAATAAAGACCGATTGACAGTAGCAGGTTTGGTTCAATTTTTAAAATACTGGGTAACAATGTTTTTGAAAACTGAATAGGTAAGCAAATTGAAAAAGGGTCCAGGTGGATGGGTAACTGGAATTGAATTGTAATTATATAAAATATTATTAAATATATAACAAAATGTAATATTGCAATTACTAAAAATAAATAAATTATTATTATATATTTCTTGAAAAAGTTAGAAGGGGGAATAGGTGGATGGATCACCGGATTGAATCAGAAGCAAATGTAATGATTCCTTATGATAAAGGCAATGTTTTGAAAACTGGACTAGATAAAGAGACCTAGCGAACGGAACACCAATACAATCGTTAGGTCAATCCAGAATCAAATTGTGATTTCATAATACATCATGAATAAATTAAATATTTAGAAAATTTAAATATATCAAACTGAAATCGAAATGTGATGTCATAGTACGCCAATAAATTTAATATTTAAAAATATAAATATATGTATTTGATATATAAAAAAGTAACTAAGAAGACCTAATTTATTTTAAATATTTTCCAACATTTTATTTAACTTAAAAAAAAATCGTTAGAACATTACTCACAATTTACCAAAGAAGCATCATTTTATTTCGCTATGACTCTTTTCTAAAAAAAAATTATTATTATTACTATTTTCAACAAATATCCTAGCAATAAATTATTTTTTTATAAAATTAATCATTAGTTCGAATGCGAGATAAATCAAATTTACCATAAGAGAGAATTTCTGCTTGGTCTATTTGCTAAAGTGGTACTGAAAATAGAACTCTAAGAATCCCACATTGATGGGAAGTAAGAATTGAACACTCAAGACCTTCTATTTAATGCCTTTCAATTCATCATCTTCTTTAAATTATTAGAAATATACAATTATTAATGTGCTAGCTGTTTGCCACATATTGTTGTCGAAAGGTTTTCAAATTGTCCGGTGATTTTGTCGATTTAACAATTAAATCGTGTTTTTACTTTTAAAAATACATGTTTGAGACTCAAAACAACCTGAAATAAAGATCGATGCATTGTTTGATCAGTGAGCAAATTAAAAATACATTGGACGGATGAGCCAGTTAAACTGTTGGGTCAATCCAGAATTTAACCATAATATCAAAATACATCATTATTACAAATATATGTATTAAAGTTACAAAAAACTAACTTAACAACCTAATTTATTTTTACTATTTCTTTTAATTTTTTTAATTATAAATAAATAATAATAAAAATATAATTTGACAAAAAGTATCATTTTTTATTGGGATTCTTTCCTATTAGAAAGCTAGAAATTCTTCATTTTTAATAGAAATATTTTTAATGGTGTTGAATGCAAAAGTGAAACTCTCATTTTATTGCCTAGAATCCCACATCGGTGAAATACTATAGAGGGAAGTAATATCTACTTTGTAAAGCATCATTTGTGCCTAACGTTAAACACACGAGTGAATGATGGCCACAACAAGGTTGTCTGTGATACTTTATTATAGTTCAAACTTTTGATGACCATCCTATTTAAGTGAACTTCGGCCTGTTTGTCCAGGTTAGTGGTTTAACTGCGATTTTGATTAAATAGGCCAATTTTTACATAAATAGTTTGGGTGTGAAAACCAACCTAGTTTCAAGACCAGTTGTTCATTTGACCGGTTCGGTCCGATTTTTAAAACACTAAATATAAGTAACCATGTTGTTTAATTTTATTTTTTTTAATATTTATCACTCTATACGATTTCAAAAACTACAAACATCTATGATAAATAAATTTTAATATTTACTCTTACTCCTTATTATTACTTTTTTATTTTGTCTTTTAATCAATGATGAATTAGCATATTTTCATGATATATATGAAGCAGTCCATTATTTATAGTG
>BRYE01000015.1:2177631-2180131 GCA_030159115.1 Actinidia arguta var. hypoleuca | reverse complement strand
TTGTTATGATTTTTTGTTGCCATTGTTACAAGATTTTTTGTTCTTAATGAATTTGTTATGAATTATATTAGTATGTATTTGGTAAATTTTATAAATATTTATTGTTTTTTATGAATTTTTATAGATATCATTATAAAGATTTTATAAAAATTTGTAGTTATGTTATGAATAAAAAATTAATTTTATAAGAATTTATGGTAAAATTATATTTTAATCTAGTTGATTAAAAAAATGATCAATTTTACAGATCAAAAATAATAACGTAATACAATGTTAGCCACACAATAAATACAAATAATAAGAAATGTGTATCGTAATATTTTTCTAGAGAAAAAATAAGAATGGAATAAGGCAAATAAATAAACAAACAAATATAAAGAATTCAGCGTGGATACGTAATTAATGAATCTTTGAAGGGGACGAACCTGGAACATTTTGTGATGTCCGACAAGACGTCCACACCTTTTTGACGAGTCATATTCAGCCAAGTGGAGTCAAACAACCTAATTGGTTGGGAGCTTTATGTGATCTTCAAGGCTTTGAATAACAAATGTTTACATCTTAAAAAACATATATATGTTCGTGTTGACTAGACAATTATCCGTTTGTGAATCAAGTTTCCATATATATGTGAAATAAAATGCCATTTCTATTGGAATGCATTTTTTGGTTCATAAACTTCCATTTTATATCTGACTAACGTAGGCAACTTTTTAAGTCATTTTCTCGGCTTCCTTATTCACCAACTTCGTTTTTGAGGATCAATCTCCAGGTTGATTTTAATTGCGTTACTCAAAGAATTGAAAGGTCGAACTTGTTTGTCATCACTGAGTCTCCATTTGGGCTCTCTATTTTTGCAAATTAGGTATTTTTTTGTGTTTTCTAATTGAGTCAATACATTCAACACGACTTTATTTAGTTATACTATTGACTTTTTAGGCTGAAATTATTCTTTTTAATCCCAACGTGATGAGCTTTTCAAAAGTAAATGGAATAGAACAGAATAATTTGTTATATTGGGATTGTATTGGTTGATACATTCTCATTTATTCTCTATACTCACACGAGTTATGAATCCTACTATCTAAGTGATTTATCCTAATGAACTTATAATTAGAAATTTGTGAAGTTTTCAAACACTAAACCTTATAAGAGTTTCTCAAAGGTACTCTTGGAGTTGTGATTTTCACATAAGGGGAGAGATGATCCATCTCCCCCGTAAATTGAGATGAGATTTTTAAGATAAAATGAGAAATCCTCAAACACCAAACACACTAGAAATCTGAGATACTTTCAATTTTGAGATTTTACTCAGAGTCCAATGTGGGATATTATCATCAAATACTTAAATTTTTTGAAATTCTCATTAAAAAAATGAAACACATATTAGGTTGGCCCAATTTTAAAACCAACACTAGTTCATTTCCCAACCCATTTTGGGTGAAATCTCGTTTACAGTAAAACGATAAACGAGAACGAGGGTCGGGTATGGTGGAAACTTCAAACACACAAAAAATGAGAAACCCTAAGAAAAATGTCAATCTAGTTCATCAAAGTTGAGAGAATCAGATTTCATAATTTTTTTTATGGTGGATTGGAATGTAGACGAGAGATTTAGAGTATAAAATCTCATATGCTTTTTCCAGCCGTTTCCTCCTTCCGGCTGAAAATTTTGGGGGATTTGCAGGATATCTTCCCGCATGGGAACCTATGCTCAAAAGGTAGTTTTGTCTTCATATTTTCTTATACGACTTTTTGGTATGGAGGAATACCGATGGCTGAAATCCAACAAGCTATTTTGTAATACATTCTATTAATTTGTTCTGTTGAATCTCTTGATAGTTGATATGCCGCCCCTTTCTAACAAGGTTAAGTTTTAAGATAATTGACGATCCAACAATGTTAAAACTTTGTTTTTTCAGATATACAAATTTCACCGTTTACACTTGCAGTGTCCATTATAGATAGATGTTTACATCCCCATGTGCAAAATAATATTATACATGTTGAATAGCTTAATACGTAAAAAAATATTATAATACACATGACACAATAATTGTACCTATTGTGTAGCTAAAATTGCACCACGTCATCACTTTTGACCGATAAAATCGGTCATTTTGTAGGTTAACTATATTAAAATATAATTGAACAACAAATTCTCATAAAATTAATTTTTAATTCATAATATAGTCCCAAATTTTCATGAAATGTTTATGAATATATCCATAAGAATTAATAAATGAATCATAAAGATTCATAAAATTTATCAAACATATCAATAGAATTCATAATAAATTTATTCATAGCAAAATATCTCATAACAATGATTATAAAAAAACTCATAACAAAACTAGTATGATTCATAATCAAATCAATAAAATTCATAAAAATAGTTGAATCTCACTTTAATTGGTGAGCTTCAAGACAATTTGTCATGATCCAACTCATTTATACACATGAGCCCACCCGTAACATAGGTGTCATTGTGACCGACTAG
>BRYE01000015.1:2165131-2170131 GCA_030159115.1 Actinidia arguta var. hypoleuca | reverse complement strand
TTTATAGACAGACAAATGGAGGATTAGTTCAACATGACCAGCAAGGAAAATATGGCACGGTATCCACAATTTGTAAACAGAAAACAGCAAGTTGTAGTAGCTGATTATCTTTACCTTTTGATTCGGATTTTTCCTCGTCTCCTCGGAATTTGCTTCTTATTATTTGGAAAGTAATTCTCATAATCTGCAACACACGACCCCAAACACAAATTTAAGAAAACAAAACAATTTTATTTTATTTTTTTAAAAAAAAAGTTGTTATTTGTCTATAAACACACACACACACACACACATATATATATATATATATATATATATATATATATATATATATTATTAAAGGTAGAGTTTTATCCAAAAAAAATCTTTATGCTCGTCTATTTTTAAAATACCACATCGCATGGTAGTACTATATATTAAATAGATAATTTTTTAATTTAAAAAAAAATCAAGTTCTAAGGAGTTATAGCCATTACAAATTACGTATAGATACAAAAGTATAGATTTTAGTGCGTCTATGACTTCAAATAAATAAAGAATTCTAAAATAATTAAATTTTATCTTTAATTTCTTTTAATTAAGATGATAAAATATTTAAATTTATCTTAGAATTAAAATCCTATTTGCACTATTTGGTCACGGATTACTAATAAATAAGTTGTTCAACTAAGAAAAAAAATCACAACAACGACAAAATAAGGCGTATATAGAGAAATTATTTATAGTTACGTATATTAAATCCTATTTATTATAAATATTAATTAAATAAGAGTTTAAACCTATTAACCTCTATATTTTACGTTGACCTTGAAAACTTAATTAGAATCAAAGATGCGTTTAACTCAAGTGTAGTATTTTGTTATAACTTACATTTGCGGTATTAGTTACGTATTATTATGATTAGTTTTGAAAATAGGTACGGTAATGAAGGGCTAGATATGTACCATTGGCAAAAAAAGTATCCTAGAATTCTATACAAAAAGAAAAATAATATTGATTGTAAATGAAAAAACCACATAACCAATGTCATTTTATGCATGTACATGGCTCAAAGAAGATGATATATAGAAGAAACCAGTGGGTGCTTCCAGCCAATGTCAACTTATGATGACCCGTACAAATTTACAATGAACTTGCTATTTGCTCAGGTATTTTAGTGTCTTGGATAGATGTTATTGGATAATACTGAAAAATTTACTAAAAATTGAATGTTGAATTTTTTAACATAAAATGCTTCGTTAGCTTTAAATACCGAACCGACTTGTTTAATGAAACTAATTATTGTAAATTTTTCTCTTCCACTATTTATACAACTTGCTTATAAAAAAAAAAAAAGGAATTTTTCAATGGACATTTTGGACAACTTTTTTGGGCATAGTTAGCTCTCTCTTAGGCCAAAATAGGGGATCACCAAACGGGGGTTTTTCTCTCAGGCCTTTTAACAAACACCTGTTGCCCCAATTGTCAATCAAGAAAACCCAGAACCATAAAAACCTCACTCCGATTCAAACCACCCATAGAAACCTATTAGTGACGAAAACCAAATTTCCTCGACCAATCAAATGCTCTTATTCACACACAACCAGCTCCGAGACGCAAAACCCATTATTGGAAAACCTAAAAACCGTCTCATTCGATTCAATTACAGCGACACTTTCTTCTTTTACTCCGATTGACATCTGCATATTTGTATCTTCCGGTGATTTGCATTGGCTCGACAAATAAATTGTAAGGCCATTTCAGAAGGAATTTTTTTTTTAAACTATTTTTTTTTTTTATTATATAACTTTTAAATAAATGCTTAAACTGATTTTTTGTTCTACATGTTGAAAATGACAAATACACGAATTTCAACTTTGGCGGCTACTTTTCAAGGGCCAGCTTGTCCTTTTACAAAGGCAACTTTCAAGAGTCTATATAAATCTCAAAAAGTCTTTTTAAGATATTTGAAAGCTTGAAGCCCAAGACACTCTGATACATTGTTTTGAAAATCGAAATGTTGAACGAATTGAAAAAAAAGTCAGATTATGAATTATTGATTTAACTGTCGAGTCAATCGTTATTGTCCCGTAATATCATAATTATGTTATTAATTTATTTATTAATAATAATACAATATTTTTTATTTTTCTACACTAGTTTTTATATTTAAAACTTAAAATTTTAAAATTAAAATATAATTTTTTTTTTTTAAATAGTGAATTGACCAGTTCAATCACCGGTTTAACCAGTTGGGTCGCGGTTCAATCGCGATTTTTACTGGGTTTGACCGAGTTTTGATCAAAACGGATTTAGAGAGTTAACCGGACCGTTTTTTTGACCGATTCACGGTTCGACCGTTTGAACAGGCCAGTTTTAAAACCATGCTTTGATATTGGGAGAATTCTTCATCCTTAAAAATTCAACTTCTCTTTACTACTTTTTCACACCTTTTCGTTCCCAATTTCCTAAATTAGATTAGATTAGGAGTAAGAGAGTTAGAGAGGGAAGAGTAATAATTTTTTTTGAAGTTGAACCTTGTAATTCTTATTTTACTTTTTACTACAATTCAAACAGTTGTAAGTTTAGTTGAATCTTAATTTGAATTTTGATTATGCTATTGAATTCTTGTTCATTTTCTATTCTTTTTCTTATTATTTCATTTAGTTTAATGGCTTGCTTATCATTTATGCTCAAGTCTTCTTCACCCATGGAGGACTAAGTGTTTGCTTCAAGTACTATGTCTTCCTCCAAACTTTAAAATTAATTGATTTCTTCTCTTCATTAAATTATTTCATTGCCTATTTTAGATTGAGTAATGGTGATTTTGAGATCAAAATTTGAAGTTGTACACATATTTGATTATTTGTCGACAAGTTCACTTGATACAAGTAATACTTAAATCTCTTGCACTCTAGGTGTTTGATAAATTATCTAAAGCCATTAACAATCATTAAAATACATCTATTGAATAAAAACTTATTTTCATTACAAAATCTTTCAACCAATATCATTATACCTTAAAATTTGGTTGAGTTTACAAGCAGAGAACAAGTTGAAACATCTAAACTATGAGAAGATTAAGTACTTGAACTATGTCACTTTACATTCATAGTTTATATTATATTTGTAAAACTAATCAAAAATTCCAAACAAAATTATTTTTTTTACATTATTTTTATACTATTTGCAACAAACTTGATCTTGCATATTTAGCTTCATTTAGATATGACCTTGAAAATACCGAGTATTATATATAATGAAGTGATAAGTTCCTACACTTGGACCTAACCAGAGACAGTTACTATCTAGTAACCAATGCCTCTTGAGGTTCTGAGAGTTTGCTTTTCAATTATCCACGTAAGCATAAGGGGAATTCACGGTTTCATGCATAGTTATTAGAATCGGATTGGACTAGACGGTTCAATCAGAAGCTGGACACTTAACTAGTTCAGTAAACATATTTTATTGAAAATACAATCGAACCGCATTGAACCAAAAAAAACCGGGAGATTTTTCTCTCTTAAACTGAGCTTTAAAACCAATTGACTACTTATTTTGTAGGTCCTGTTTGGATAATTTTTTAATAATTATTTTTAATTAGATTGTAGCATTAATCTAGCTTTAAAAAAATAAATAAAGTAATAAGTGAAAGAAAAATATTGTTCCACCTATAAATGGTTAGGCTCAAAAAATATTATTTTTGGTGGCTCCATAATGCAAGAATTAATCCAATAATTATTGGGATGAATTGGTCCCAAGCCTTCATTGTGCATCAAATTTGATGACCAAAGAATCAATCCCCAAAGACTTTTGGAGCCTAAAGTTTTGAACTTTTTGTCACCAAGTTAATTCCCTTCACAAGAATTTTCCTGCAGGACAATAATTACAATGGAGAGAGAGCAAATTTCATCTCCCACTTGCACTACAATTTTTTAGAAGCCTTAAAAATGTTGAAGAAGAGAAGAAATTTATTAAAAATTTAATTCAATATATTTTTATTATTTATTAATTATAATACCGGTTGAATCATGGTTGAATCGGTGCTTTGACCGATTCAATGTCCGGTCCTGATAACTATGGTTTCATGCTCAATAGTCATGGAACAAATGTCAATTAATAGGAAAATTTACAGCTTCCACCCCAAGGCGAACTATTGAGCCTTTCAAGTATAAATACAAGTTTTCAAAACTTAGCTAAGGCTCCACGCTAATCATTCAATATATATTTACTCCAGCGACAACAAACAAGTTTACTTTCAAATCTAGTGTTCTTACACTTAGTTCTAGCGACTTTCATTCAATTCCAAGCATGTCAACTTTGATTTCAATTGTACCGTTCAATTTACATGCAAATTCAATGGGATCATTACTTTTACGTGAAGTGTTCTTAACTTCAAAGTTTTAGAATTTTTACATTCGCACTTAAGGAAATAACAAGTTCTTGACCGCCAAGAGGCCCAAGACAAACTACAAACTATTTGTATTCTTCCTTTAGGCTACACATTTTTGTCTATTCGAAATTCAGATCTTGGAACAAACGCCAAGCTTCCACACTAGAGGTGTCAAACGTGCCCTCCGTTCCGTTCCGTTCCGTGCCGTGCCGTGCCACTTTTCTTCCGTGCCAATCGTGCTTCGTGTCGTGTCGTGCCATGCTGGGCCCATTTACTTAACGAGCCTTTCCGTGCCGTGCCTTAATCGTGTCGTGCCATTTTTTCTTTATTCGTGTCATGTCGTGCCGTGCCGGCCCATTTACTTAATCGTGTAATGCCGTGCCAGTCCGCTTACTTAATCATGTCATGTCGTGCCGACCCGCTAATTTAATCATGTGACTCGTGTCGTGTCGTGCCCTGCCCGTCTACTTTATTGTGTCGTATCATACCCGTATTTTAATCGTGTCATGCTGTACCGACCAACTTACTTAACCGTGTGACTCATGTCATGCTGTCAATACAAAAAAATTGGTCTTTGATGGCAAATTAAATTGGTCTCAAATTGCATATTTTTCCTCTCAAATGGTAT
>BRYE01000015.1:2147631-2150131 GCA_030159115.1 Actinidia arguta var. hypoleuca | reverse complement strand
AATTGAAATGAACTTAAACTTGAACTAAGTTGCTGAAATGAAAACGGATCACAAACTAAGTACTGGGCTTGAACAGATAAAAACACACACTTTAAACTCGCTAGGAGCTGGACTACGAAAGAACGTATTGGAAAATTGAGGTTTGAGGTCTTCAATTTTACTATTTATATAGAGCTCACATACTTTACAGATCTGTAGGCGAACAGTGGATGCTTTTGATCCCATGTTTAACTACTCCTTGATCTTGATCTTCCATGGTAATTGACTAGATGTTGGATGAGAGTCGACTTCTGATCGGAATTGTCTTTTTTCCATTTGAAACAAAATTCCATTGTAGCATCTTTCACCAAGCTCCGAAACATTAAAATGGAAAATGACGAACCTTAGACCAAATGAAGGAAAAATCGTTTCCAGAGAACCGAAAAAAGCTAGGATCACTAAATAGGTTGCGTCAAAAAACCATTTCTAACAAATCTAGCTAATTCTTAATAGTTCATGGCTAGAACAATGAATTCATCTTCCCAGAATACATCTATTGCAAAAAAAAAAAAAAAAAAAAACGTTTGTTCATTAGTTAGAACCAAAGATAGTGTAGACCAAATTATTGAAAGTTTGACCTTTATTTGGTGTAGGTAACATGACTCAATGTACGGTTATATTTAGTTTGGACTAAAAAGTTCAAGGGTCACATGTTTGCATGTGGGCCTTCAAATGCTTTTATTCTCAATCCACATGATCACCAAAAACCATTTGACCCTAATAAGGCCTTCAAAAATGGAGGTGCATTGTACGTCCACCATGGTATCCCATGTGGTACAGGAATGTGTGATGTTCAGTTTGAGTTTCTTATTTTCTTCTTCTTTAATCCAAACGGTTATAAAAAAAAATCCGCACAAAAAATAAAAATTTTCAAGTGAAAACGAAAATGAATTAAAAAGTTGTAAAATGTATGTGATCTCACTAACTCGTCATTGTCATTGAACTAAGTCTTTTTTTCATTGACAAGACATAATACATGATAAAACTCAAACTCAGACATAATACTTGATAAGAAAGTGTCACAATTACTAGGCAAACCCCTTGATCTTAGCTCTATATTTTGCTTAACCCAAGACAATCCTCGCATTGACAAGATTCAAACTCAAGTAGGAAGGGGTATTTTACCCTTGGTCATCTTTGGTCTTTATTGGTTCCAATTCTTGGTTTATTCAAAAAAGAATTCATGTTGATCCGCCTCTCCTTCAATATTGCCAAATGAATAGTAGAATCAGTACATCATTTCCTAAAGTACTTGGAATCTGTATGCATAAGAACATCTAATTTGACCCGTCAAATCATTTGTTTTTTAAATTGAGATCCGTCAAATTATTGTCCTAACAACATATTTGTTTGTAATTTAATAAAAGGATTCTAAACATGATTTTAATCTTGTGTTGTATTCTTGGCAAACTTTAAGAACAATAAAATGTTTACATTATAGTTTTTTGACCCATCTTGATCTCAATGACTTGAGCATAGAAAAATGTCTAAACTTCAAAAAAATAAAAGTGTGTGTAACATTTTTCACTTCCAATTGTCAAAGCCATGTGCATGCGAATCTTCTCCCTCCAAACTCATAATCCAATACGGGTGGCTCTTAAGTTACTTAAATTTGTTGGCTATCATCATTCAAGGGGATAGATTCGAATGCCAATATATACCTACGTGAGTTAGTGGCATATTCAGTAGACAGTCCAAGGGAGGAAAGGAGGCAAAAAAAATCTTACTTCATTCTAGCGTTTCCAATTTTTTCTTTCATTTTATTTTTCATTAGAAAATCCAAGATCCAAATACAAATAACATATATGTGATCATTTTGAACAAAAAGAAAACTCATTACACGAACGAAGGTAAGCTATCCTTTGTACCCTAAGGTATTACTCAATTTTTACGTTTGGTACCCGTACGTGGTAGATGGCATTGTAGTTGTTCTAATTGTTTAGCTTCTCAAATGTACAAATTAACTTAATTTTGATTATATTTACATCAGTATCACCAAGTGATTGACTAAAAATAAGGATTTGGATACTCGTACAACCTTAATCTTCAAATATTAGACAAAACATGTATTCCTAGAACTAGCATACCTATGAAAAGAATATCAAAGAGGAAAAAAATTAAAGAGAGGAAATATGGGTTCACTTTGTCCGTAACTCATATAATCGTGGATTCGAATCTTAATTTAAGCAGCTCATTCGATTGGATTTATAAGTACATTGTCTACATTAATTGTATGAATTTGCGGCAAAAAAAATTGTGGCCCTTTGGATGTATAAATGTAGAAACTAGAATGTAAATCCAACAATATTGCAGTTATATTTAAGTAATCAAAGTAAGTAGTTAGGTTGGGAGCCCATTTTGTTTGTTGTAAGGTAAAAATGTGAAGTATTAAACATAGGATACCCTCGAAATGGGTAGTGGTAATTGTACAGTCCACTACCAGGATACAAATGTACAACTC
>BRYE01000015.1:2125131-2130131 GCA_030159115.1 Actinidia arguta var. hypoleuca | reverse complement strand
TAAAATTCCTAAAATTATTAAAACTCATTTGGTGAAAAAACCCACTTCCCCATAATCCCAAATGCTATACACATCCACTTCTACATTTTTTTCTCTAAAGACCAACTCAATAATTATTCTTTTTAAAAAAGACTCGTATCCTTGCGTTAGTTAGAAACTCTCTAAACTAACACAAGGATAAAACCCTAAAATTTTAAAATTCATCATAATCCCAACAGCTATACACATCTACTTCTACATTTTTTTCTCTAAAGATAGACTCAATAATTACAATTTTTAAAAATGTGTGTTAATTGAACGCACATTGTGTGTCTCAGAGTCTAATATACATATATGGGTATAAATATGTAGAAAGAGAGAGGAGAGAGAGAGAGAGAGAGAGAGAGAGAGAGAGAGAGAGAGAGAGGTTTGCCTGAAGGACTTTGGGGCCCTGGAGATACGAAGCCTTGCGGAGGAGAGCAGAATCGGATAAGGACTTGTCACTGATGGATCGCAAGTCCAAGTTCGCGAGCTCTGATTCAACCGAATCGACGATACAGGCCTCGCCGCGCAAAGAGCAATGAACTACGATGAGGGCTTTGACTTGATCGACGTCTGCGAAGCACCAGCCTCTGCTAGCTAGGGTTTGTATGAGAGCTTCTGAGCCAGCCGACGAGGAAGACGAGGTTTCCATTGCAGCGCCACCTCCTGGTGTTCGATGAGAGAGAGAGAGAGAGAGTTTGGGGTCCCGAGAGTTGGTGCGGTATGGGTTGGCCGAAGAATAATTTTGGATGGGCTTCTTAGAAGATAAAGAAAGCCCAAGGTATGGGTTGGCCGAAGAATAATTTTGGATGGACTTCTTAGAAGACAAAAAAAGCCCAACTTTTTTTAATTTTTATCATGTAAATAAAGAATTCATTGATCAAAATGAATGTGCAAAGATAGTTCGAGTGATAGACAAACCTAATAAGGAACAGTAATCAACACTACGCTCAACTAAGAAGAGAGCAATAGCAACCAACTGCATAAAGCCTTGGACATGATCTAAGCAGAAGAATGGTCATCCACCATTTAAAATAGCCTAAGGTTCACCTACTTGCCCCAAACAAGAATTGGACAGGATGGGAGAACCTCAGACAAAAGCAGGGGGTTAGCACAGGGCCAAGCACACCGAAGCTTAATCTGAACACAAAACCAAGATCCAGCCAACAACAACAGCATCATTAGCAGCATCAATATCATCAAAGGTAGGACATTGGCAGATCAAGAGCCTCAACAAGGCACAATAAAACCCAAGGAGCAAAGAACCTTGAAGACTGAACCAGAGTCAAGCCCAGCAGCATAGATACAGAACCACTAATTAAAGCAATCGATACAACTACCATAGCAAGATGGCCTGAGGATTACCTATATGGAACCAGAATCCACCAACAACTAAGCCCATCTACTACATCAGCAGCAACGGCAAAAGTAGCAACAGAAGGACCATGAGAGCGGACTGAACCAGAGCCTCAGCAACAATCTCAGGATCAGCAACAGCAGTAGAAGCAAACATCAACAGCAATAGGAACTAAGCGAGCTGAAACCAAAACTAGAAAGACCAGCAACAAATCGCAGTAGAAGAAATAACAACAGCAACAGAAGTAACAGAACCCTTTTTTTAAAAAAAAAACAAAGAAAAAGAAAACTATAAAGGATCTAGGCTTATATCAAGAGCCCATTAACTATCTGGGCTTTCAGCAAAACCCCTCTGAAAATATTTTTTTTCAAGAAAGGGGAAACAGGAGAAGCCTCAGAAGCAGCAAAGGAGCAGCATTACCAGCATCCCTAGGATTTCAGCAAAGGCCCATTGATATTATTTTTTTTCTCAAGAAAGGGAAAACAGTAGTAGAAGCAAAATCCTTAGTAGAAGTTGTAGCCTCAGAAGCAGCAAAAGAGCAGCATTACCACCATCCCTACAGCAGCAGAAGCAGCAACAGAGGCATCAGCAACACCACCAACAATTTGAGAGTTGATCTAGACTCGACAACCACATCTCAACAACAGCAATTAGACTCCAAAAGAGCAACAACAGCAACAGCAGCATTAGCATCACATCTTCAAATAGAAGCAACAACTTCATATTTAGCAGCATATGAAGCAGCATCAGCAGATTCGTCTCTTATCCAAAACCAGGAACTTAAAACTTCAGCAACAGTAGATAGTTGAGGCAACAAGGGATGAGAGATGATCTAATCTTAGCATCTAGATCCCAGCAGCAATAGCAACATCATCAAATAGGAGCCTTGACCTAAGAGCAAGGCTAAGCCAAAGTAGGAGTAACCAAGGATCACCTCAAGATCTGAGCCGAAAACCCAGAAATAGATTCACAATAGAACTAGCTGCCATGATTTTTTTTAATAGAAATAAAGAGCTGAATTGTGAACTGAATAGACACAAAAATAGAAAAACCATAAAGCTAGAATTTGGACCAACAACATCTTCACAATTGCAAGAGAAGAAGAAGAATCAACTCCACACACAATCCCCAAAATCAAAAACAGTGCCTTCGATCCCAAACAAAAGGCTTTGGAAGCAAAGATCTTGAAATCTGAGAAGAGAACTAGCAACCAACTTCACTATACAGAAGCATCAACAGTAGATATAGCAAGCATCAATAACTAAGGATTGAGAATCCCAGCAGAAGCAGCATCATAAAATTGTCTAAAGCATGATAGGATCAAAAGGCTATTTGTACAGACTCAAAACAAACTCAAAGCAGAATCACCAACAGAAGTAGCAACAAACCATAGAATCATAGCCTAATTATATCTAGATAGAGATTAAAAATAACCCTATAAACCTGCAATTGAATTTGCCTAACTATAGCCTTTGGTTGTTTAGTCACACCCTCGAAAATCCTCTCATTTCTTACCCTCCAAATGTAGTAGACTAAGCAAGTAAAGGCTACTTTTTTGCTTTGGATTGAACCCCTATAACCCTAGCTTGCTTGATTATCCATTTTGCTATAGATTTCAATGTGGACATAGCTTGGGAGATGCCCAGTCATTGCTTAATGAGGGACTAGACTTGTTTGCCTATAACACATTGAAAGAACAAGTGGTCAATCGATTCACCATCAGCAGAACAAAGGGGGCATACCTTATCTTCAATGAGCTCTTAAAGTTTGTTCCTTGTCTGCAACCTCTCTTTCAGACCCAGCCACAAAAATGAAGGAGTGCCTAGGAACTATGCTGCTATGCCATACCAGTTTAGGCCATGTGTGAGGCAACTTTCGGGGGCTGAAGAATTCATAGGCAGCTTTTGAATTGAATTTCCCATTGATGACCCATTGTTCAACCTTAATTTCTGCTGCTTGAATTGATCCCTCTCCAGCTAGTATCTTATCTCTCACATTCAGGATATGCTTCAACAGATTTGAGACTTGTTTGCAGCTATTGTAAACCCAAATGCATGAATTCTGTAAATAATTTTGATGCATTCATCTTCCCCATAGAGAATCCTCCTTAGCTTGAATGTTTCAGAGGTTCTTTGACAGAAAGAAAAAATTCCAAGCCTCAAGATTCTTAAAACCTAACCTTTCTTCCTTTTTGGAAGACAAATATCTTCCCATGCAAGTAGGGCTTTTTTGAACACAAAAGGCTTGCCTCCCAAAAGGAAATTCTTACACATCCTAGTTATTTTGTCCCTTACTCCAGCAGGCATGGGCAGGCTTGATAGTCAAAAGCACTCAACTCCCTGTAAAACTGATCAAATTAGTTCATATCTACCCGCATAACTGAGAGTCATACCTACCCATGAATTAGAATAGTCTGAAATTATGTCCATGAAAGGCTGAAATTGAGTTATTGTAAGCTTAGTAGCTGCAATTGGCAGCCCCAAATACCTAAAAGAAAATTTTCCCTCAGAGAGTAGGCACCCTTTATTTCCTCATCAGAGACATCTCTAATCAAATCTGTGGCTTAGACCTCACTCACTTGCTCACCATCCAAAAGAATAGAATTGTTTAACTGGGAACATGAAGAACTTGAGTCAAGAAGACCCTTATAAAAACCCAAGAATGCATTACTAACTTGTTGGAGAGAGGTAGATCTGGACCCACCGAGAGGGTCAGGGACACTAGCTGACTTTTACTTTTGTTGCTCTTGATAAGATCATGAAAGAATTTTGAGCCTTTATCACTTTCTTTTAAGAATTTCATTTTAGACAGCTGAGAGCAGAAGCTTCTCTCTACTTCTGCTAGTCTGAGAGTTGAGGACCTTGACTCCACCAATTGCTCCTGAAGAAGAGTGTCTAATGGGTTATCATGGAGCTGATGTTGAATATCACATAACTTATCCTCTATTGCAACTACTCTTGAAGAGATGTGAGAGAATTATTTCTTCTTAAGGGCTTTGAGGGGCTCCTTAAGAAGCTTTAGCTTCCTACACAGTCTAAACATTGCACTGGCCTGAATTTAAGAGGTCCAACCTGAATCCACAATGCCCTAAAAGTCCTAATGGAGAGCCTACATATTAAAAAACTTAAAAGTCCTTATCCCTTGAACACTGCTCTCAAAGAGGGAAACTACACATGGAGAATGATCTGAGAGCTTCTCAGGAAAGTCAAAATTTGCATGAGCCCTCAACCCTTCCATAATTCATTTGTTGTTAACCAATGCCTTGTCTAGCTTGCACCAAGTGGAGTTGTTGATCCAAGTAAGGAAAGCCCTTGAAAATGGAGTATCTTCAAGCCCCAAATTGCTATAGCACTGATGGAAGTCCCTTATTTCATAAGGAGACACTGGTTGGCCGTTAGATCTTTCATCCATTTTGAGGACATTATTGAAGTCCCCCCAGAATAAGCCAAGGATTCTTCAAACCTGCATTAAATTTATCTAGGTTAGCCCACAAAGGCCTTCTGCCCATTATCATATTGAAAGCATAGACAAAAGAAATGAAGAGTTTAGTATTGGAAACCTTACATGTGGCAAGACAGTAAATAACTTGGTCTGAACAATCTAACATTTGAAGATCTACCTT
>BRYE01000015.1:2107631-2110131 GCA_030159115.1 Actinidia arguta var. hypoleuca | reverse complement strand
TGGCTGGTATGGTTGAATAGGCCGGTTGACGAATCTTGAACCTTTTCCCCTTGCAAGATGGATGGGATTTGCTCAATCCATATCTTTTTTCTTATTCTCCTTTCTTTTCACTATTAAATGATTTTTATTAATTTTGCACTCAGGTTCTAATAATAGCTTGTTCATCAAATATCTTTCCTATTCTTTAAGACTCCGTTTGATTACGTGGATTTAAAATCTAGAAAATTCAAATTCATGCCTCAAATTTGTCGAGTCTGTTTGGATGACGAATAAACCAAAAGATTTGAAATCAAAGAAAATCACCCATTGAATATTTTCAAATTTTAAACCTTTGATCGCTTGTGAAATTTTACATTATTTATAGTATATTAGGGAAAGACATTGCAACTGCATTGCAATACATATTTGTCCAGTATGATTATTGATTACTTAATTATGCATTGCAACTCATTCAATTTCATGTTGTTTCCGACTTGATAATGTGACTTCATTTTTAAATTAGAATATTTCTTATAGTAATATTACATGACAACTCCTGCAAGTTTTGCGAGTTTACAAAACTAGAAAAGGAAAGGCAAGAGACAGAGAAAGAGAAAGAGAAAACAAATATAAAAAGAATAAATTGGTAATATCCGATTCCTACTCTGATTGTGATTTTGTTTATTGGGACATTCATGGGATTTCCTATGGATTGGATGAAGGCATTCTTTTCTCCCTTCTTACTATATTTGTCTTCTAGAAAAATTACCAAAAAACGTTATTAGGTTTGACCTCAATAACAAATTAAATTATATAATTTTTAATTTTAACAAATTAAAACATAGAGTTTTAATCAAATCACAATTAAAAGTCATTCGTTCAGTTAGGCTTATAACTTAAGAAAATAACATTGGTCAATGTTTTCCCTTTTCTAAATTCCTAATCCATCCAATTATGGTTTTTTCCAAGTAAAAGTCTAGAAAATGGCATAAATTAGATTTAGAGAAGGCTGCATCACGAGCACATATAAAAACTTTCTATCTTCGTTTAAGACTTTAAGACCTAGTTTGGGCTATCAATTTTTTCTTAGTTTTTGAGCTTTTTTGTCTTTAGTGATTTTTTTTTTTAATCAAAATTTTTTACTTTTTCGGTTTCTCTCGACGAGAGGAGTCTTAAAATATAAATTTTAATTTAATTTGAGTTTTTTTATTAAAGTTGAAAAAAAATATTTTTATCCCAAAAACTCATCTAAAATTATTTTTTCATCTTCAGTTAACTATTTTTCAAATTATATATATATATATATATATATATATATATATATATATATATATATATATAAATCCTCTCGTCGAGAGGAACAGAAAAGTATAAAATTTTGATCAAATAGCAAAAAAAAATTATTAAAGACAAAAAAAATCAAAAATAAAAAATAAAAAAAAAATGTATATCCCAAACTGGGCCTAAAAGGAAACAATGTCAAACGACGTTATTTTTCAAAGTCTTTGTGTACTATATTTATTATCTTTATTTCGTAAAATTACTCAAATGATCTTTTGTATAAGTTGAAAATAAAATAATATAAAATATTATTTAAATAATTTAAACCTAATAAAAATAAAATAATATAATAAAAAAATGGGGTATAAAATTACTATTTAAGAATTTTTTTTGTTTCTGTTGTGAAAAATAGAAAGCTAAAATCTATAACATGTGAGACCAATAAGGAAATGTTTTATATTTGTTGTGAGAGAGACAACGGAACAACATGCGTTTGAAACCATTTAGAGAGAGAGGAATCGAAACCGTTTAGAGAGAGACTGTGCAAAACAGGCTGTAAAAACCGTTTAGAGAGAGAGGAATAACGAGTGCAAAATTGGTCAGGCTATAAAAATCGTAGAGAGAAAGAAAGGAATAACGGTGCAAAATAGACTGTCAAAACCGTTTTTCTTTCTTCAAGTAAGGAAAGAAAACTTGAAGAGACTTGACGATTCGCCCTGCTCTATATAAGGGAGAGAATGAGAGAGAGTAGAATCAGTGGAACAAGAGAGAGAGGGGAAGAGGAAGAGGGAGAGGGAGAGGGAGAGAGAGCAGAGCAAAGCAGAATTGAGTTCAAGAAGCAGAAGGGCCATAAGAAGCAGAAGAAGCCCATTCGAAGCAGTCTTGGTCCTGTGCGAATCTCCCTCTCTCTCTTTCTTTCTCCACAAACACACACATTTGTTGGTATATACTCTCTTTAACTCGGTTTATGTAACTAGGTCTTTAGAAGATTGCAAACAAATGCTTCTTGTAAGGTTTTCCTGTTGGTATGAATGATGTCTGTTATTTTACTTTGAATTATATCTTCTGCAAGATAGATCTATTATTGTTTTCCAAAAGCAATTTGTTGTTTCCTTTCTCTTGGTCTTTAGAAGATTGCAAACAAATGCTTCTTGTAAGGTTTTCCTGTTGGTATGAATGATATCTGTTATTTTACTTTGAATTATATCTTCTGCAAGATAGATCTATTATTGTTTTCCAA
>BRYE01000015.1:2072631-2077631 GCA_030159115.1 Actinidia arguta var. hypoleuca | reverse complement strand
CAAGGTCGCCATGCACAAGCTGTTTACCAATCCTAATCATCCTCTAGTTCGCCATAAAAGAAGAAAATTCATCGCTGAGCTCCTGAAAGTCATAGATGAAGAAGAAAAAGAAGAAGCTAAGTTCATTAGGGCAAATGTCAACAGAGAAGCCCATTACCCGAATTGGCTCGCCAACGTTGTTGTCACCCCCCGAAAGAGAAAAAAGTGGAGAGTATGCGTTAACTTTACCGACCTCAACAAGACGTGTCCAAAAGATAGTTTTCCTTTGCCAAAGATTGACTTGATAGTTGATGCAACTTCTAAGCATGAGCTTCTTAGCTTCATGGACACCTTCTCCGATTATCACCATATCAAGATGTATCCTCCCGACATAGAGAAGACTTCCTTTATTATAGAGAGAGGACTGTACTGCTACAAGGTCATGCATTTTGGGTTAAAGAACGTGGGGGCAACATACCAAAGACTGATGAACAAAATATTCAAGGAGTTGATTAGAAAGACTATGAAGATTTACATAGATGACATGCTCGTCAACAGCCTCAAAGCTGCTGATCACATCGCCCACCTAGAAAAAGCATTTAGCATCCTGCGAAAGCATCAAATGATGTTAAACCCTTCAAAATGCATCTTTGGGGGATCCTCGAGAAAATTTCTTGGCTTCCTTGTGACTAAACGAGGAATTGAAGCAAATCTAACCAGATTCAAGCTTTGCTAACCATGAACTCGCCCAAAAATATATATGAGGTTTAGCAACTAACTGGGCGAGTAGCCGCCCTTAATAGATTCATCTCCAAATCAGCGGACAAATGCTTACCATCCTTCAAAATTCTGAGAAAAAATTAGCAGCTAAATTCTGAAGACAAATGCTTTCCAGTGGATAGACAAATCCGAGGAAGAATTCCAGCAACTAAAAAAGTATCTCGACTCTCCACCTTGCTCATAGTTCCTACTACGGGCGAGGAATTATTTATGTACATGTCCATCTTGGCAACAACGATGAGTGCAGTACTTATTCAATAATAGGACAAAATTCAAAAACCAGTATATTATGCTAGCAAAGTCCTCATGGGAGCCGAGGCTAGATACCTAAAAATTGAGAAGCTCGCCAATGCCCTTCTGATCACCTCCAAAGAGTTTCGTCACTATTTTCAGGCACACCCCATTACAGTGTTGACTAATCAACCTTTAAAACTGATCATCCAGAGACCTAACACCTCATGAAGGCTCCTCAAATGGTCCATTGAACTAAGTGAGTTCCATATTGAGTATAGGCTAAGGATGGCGATCAAAGCCCAAGTATTGGCCGACTTCATAGCTGAGTTTACACACGAGGTCACCCCAGAACCAGAAGTTCTCTTCTAGAAAGAAGTTCCAAAAAAATAAAACCTAGATAAGGACCTCACCAGATGGAAGTTGTCCATATATGGGTCATCAAATCAGCATAGCTGTGGTGCAGAACTTGTTCTTCAAACTCCGTAAGGTGAACAAATGGAATATGCCGTTCATATTGGATTTAAAGCCAACAACAACGAAGCTGAATATGAAGCTCTCCTCGTCGGATTAAGGGTTGCAACAGAATTGGGAGTAGAATCTCTAGAGGCCTTTAGTGTAATGTGAAGCCAATATCATGCATAGTACTACTCATGCAACAATTTTCTACAACTACATTTTTTTTTCCAACTTTGTCCCCACTTCCCTGCTTCTTGGAAGCCTCCTTTCCCTAATTAATCTAATCCATGTTCTATAAATATATATTTGAATCACTAGCAACCATGCATATAGCCCCCCCAATCTCTCTCTCTCTCTCTCTGTCTTTCATGACGATGGACAACCCTAAAACTCATGACTTCTATGAACATCAACTGATCAAGAGCAAAAAACCCATCAAAGTAAAGAAAAAAATCATCAAAGTTACGTATATCTCTAGCCCAGTGATGGTCCAAGCCAACAATGCTTCTGAGTTTCGTGCAATTGTCGAAGAGCTTACAGGCCAAAACTCCGACGTTGCAAGGTTTGAGGATGCTAGCATGGCTTTTGGCAACAATGCTGGGCCAGTGCTTGATCCCGAAATTTCAACTACAAAAACTGTTTTATCGGATGGTCATAAATTCAAGTACCTCTCAGACATGATGCAGCCACTTGAATTCAATGAATCTTCCTTCTTGAGAGAAGTTTCAAACAACTTAGAATTTCAATTCCCATGTGTGCTTGTATAATAGACGAGGTTTCGCTTTGTTTTTGTAATTTAATATGCATATATACATAGCTGCTACAAACCCTAAAAAATATGGAAAAGTAATTAGAAAAATGAAATTTTTGCTCTAAACCAAAGTTAAATTTATTTCCCCTACAAGAAAATTATATAATAATTAAATAAGTGTATGAGCCTGTGGTATACTTGTTTAATTACAATATAATTTTTTGGGTTCTTTTTTTAGTATATATGCAATAATGATATGTACTTGTGGTGCTGATATAGACTAATGAAGCCACTAAAAAATAATAAATGAGATCAACTTTTTGTCCACCAGTCGTTCAGGCCGATAGTACTAAATCTGCCTCACACTTTTGTGACTGGTGCTGTTATTAGTCTGAGAGCATTATATACCAGTATACTAAATTGAAAGTTTGGGATTTACAAGTATTCTAGAGGGAAAGCGAAAAATCAATTTTAAACCTTGTATTCAGACTACATAAAGATATGAATTTCATTCTTGCTTTTTCTTTACTCTTAAGCTCTCCACAAATTGTAAGTGCTTCTGTGATGAATAATTATTTTTTTGGCAAAAAAAAAAGTTTTATTAGAAAGGAAATTCTAGTACATAGAAGGCCTCCATGCGACATCAAGCAATTAGAACCACGCTAACACAATAAGCAAATTTGATAACATATTTTAATTCATTGGATTTGACAAATTCAATCCCAATTCTAAAGGGCTTGGGAATGAGGTTGTATTAGTGTGATCGCATCCCATCCCATCCCATCCCATCCCATCTATAACATGTTTGTTAATTAGCTGACCTAAACACGATTTGCAAAAACCGACATAAGTTTTAATTCTTTCATTGAAGTGTTAACATAATGTTTCTTTTCTTACAAAATAATAAAATTAAAGGTTCAAATTGAAGAGAAATGCACGAAAAAGCTTCATGGAGAACATGAACTCAACCTACCACACAACATCTCAATAAAAATAAAAAATAAATTACTCAATCGGCAAAATGTCAACTAGCAACTACCTAATACTTCTAGTACTAAAAATCCTATAACCCCCAAAACTCTTCAATGCTCAACACCCAAAAAGGTAACCCGAGCCATAGAGTTCGAACGTTTGATTCCTTATTATAATAGAGTTCGAACGCCAAGTGTAATTTTGACCTTCTTTGATTTTTTTATCTTTTTCGTACCCTATTTTGGAGTATTCAGAGTCCAATTCTTGTGATACTCGTTAGACGTGACTTTATACAATTCTATGAGATCTTTCCAACGACGCATCTTCCATTCCATTTCAAGCTTCGAATGAAAACTTTCTCAATTCTCAGCAACGGTCCTCGATAAGCGTTCCCACACTCTATTGTACTTTTATAACTCTAATTCTTCTTTTTTTAATCAACATTTACCTGCAATGAACTCAGACACGACTTTAAGTACAAATCACAATAAAAAAAACATAAATAAACTCATTTAGGGTTAACTTCGGATAATTTAGCGATACTTGGACTACAATTAACTTTCTCTTCCACCCCTTAACTTTGCTGGGATACCCTCCGAGTAAGGTCTTCTTTGGCCTCGGCTTGAAGTATAGCCATCCATGATCAGGCTTAGGATTTTTGTTAAGGCTGAATAGGTTCTTGAACATGGAAAGGGAGATGGCATATTTATAAGCTCGCCACAATGCTATCGCGTATATGACACTCTGCCACGCGTTGGGGACAAGTTGGGCGGGACAAATGTTATAAAATTACAAGATATCCTAATTGTAGGATGAATGGGGAAACAAAGGCTAGCCTGAAAGGCAGCCTCATAGAAGGCCAACTCGCCCGGACGGATTGAAACTATGGTCTTGCCCTCCTCGGGCATCCTAATTTGAACGTTTGGGAGAAAAGAACAAGACTCTTTAAGAGAATCAAGTTCGTCGGTAGTCATAGGGCGACCAAGGAATTACCCCCGGGGCTAGAATGGTCTTCCTTGGGTAGAGTAGTAGATTGGTTAACCTCGCTTGTCAAGGGATTACCTTCAGAGGTACGAGAATCTTCCCTGTACAAGGAAGGAAGTTGACTCACCCCGTCAGACATGTATGATGATCTCTCTCCTAGATGTTTGGATATCCAAGATAGCAAGGAATCCTCTAGGTTTTCCAAGTCTACTACCTCGAATCTACTGGACATACATTAAGTTAAAATTGGAGATGAAGCTAGCAAATAGTACTTACTGAAGGTCAGGTGTGGGATTGTTGGTGAGCTAACGAGAGCGAGGTGAACGTCGGAGCAGGGTCAGTAGTTTGACAGCAAAAGCGGAAGAGTACAAGTGAGTGGTGAAGCCCTCTATTTATAAGAAGTTCCGAGGGCTGAAATATGTCTGCATCAACGACCCAAATTGCGCGACTCTTTTAGTTTCAAGGACGAAAACTGTTACTCCCGCCAAAAGCTTCCATCATTCCCGCCAAAACGTGCCAAAACGTCATTCCTTCATTAATGCGCTTTAACACATGTCAGCCAATGGAGGCGCAGTATCATTATTCGCTTACGTCGTCAGGGAGCAACTACTTCATTTACTACTCACAAATCCGAAGTGTTCCACCTCAGTATCTCGAGTATGGGGCTACTGATGTGGGGTAAAATATCCACCTACTAATCCAAACACATCGCTCAAATGACAACCTCGCCATATCCCCTGTATATTCCTGGTCGCCCATGATATCATCATAGTTGCTCATCTCGCCAAAATACTATGAGCATATTATTTAGTCTCCATATTGCCAATGGGCAAGGTTGGTTATC
>BRYE01000015.1:2060131-2062631 GCA_030159115.1 Actinidia arguta var. hypoleuca | reverse complement strand
GTTTCATTGACTTGCAAACCCTCAAGAACTCTTATGCTCTTGAGTACAAAAATCATAACTTATAGTTCTTGAAAAATGGCGCGCATAGGTTAAAAATTCGTTTTTCCTTTTATAACAAAATATTGAAGCGCATTTCCGTCGCCCAGTGACTCACTAGTTTGCTCATGGGATGGGCGAGCGAAGTTTTATCAGTAGCTGGCGCTCACGGTTCGCTTGCGAGGCGGGTGAGAGAACTTTGTCTTTAAATTTCGCTTTTGGTCCCTATAGTTTCAAAATCTTCATAACTTTTAATTACTACAAATTTGACCCCCAAATCTTCTTCAAATGAAAATCATGAGTGCCAACCTACAGTTCAAAATAATATTCGGGGAAGAAATTAAAATAAATATAATTTAAAATATTTTGGCTCACACATTGATAAAACATACGGGAGAAATTTTAGTCCCAACAATCTCCCACTTTGTCAGTACTATGACAAAACATCTAACAAGAAAAAAAAACTTGCCCCTCAAAACCCAGTGTAATCTCCAAGTGTCCTGCAATCGAGAAACATAACAGGGCAAAGCAATATATGAAACATGTGATGCATAGCATAACTAGAAACTACTGTTTGCATTGTCTAAACAACTACCATCGACCATCAATAAGATTAAACAAATATAGGCCTATTAAAGTCTACCAACTATCAACAAAACAAAGACTCCCTCTTTTTGTCACAAATGGACAAATGGTAAAGTAGACAAGAAACATGAAACTAGGATAGATATGCACTACCACAAAAAGAACCACCACCACAAGAAGGGTGGCGAAGATAAGCGTACATGGTCTGAAAATCACACTGCATATTAGTTTCTAGAGAAGCAAAATCAGCATCCATGTAAACTAGTGAAGTTGGTCTCTGTCAAGTGACAAAACTCACGAAACTGACCCTCTAGATTAGTAATAAGAGTGGCATGCTGTGAAAAATTATCCTTCACCGTGACAGAGAGAGCATCCAAAGAAGTAATAAAGGTGGAGAGCTGAGAGTAGACACTCTTAGAGGCAGGACAATGAGACTGTTTCCTGGTGGAGCCGGAAGGCTCCTCCTCTTCAAAGATAGGATGGTCACCCATCATCTCATCACCGAAATTGTGACTAGAAGAGGCATTACGGATGGATTGAAGCTAGGCGACATTCAAAGTAAGAGTATTCCAATTAATATGAAGTGGGGGACCAGAGTACGTATCACCATCGCGAGATAAAACCCGTTGACTAGCCAAAAACTTAGTGAGAAACCTACCATAGGGCAACACTGATTTTTTCTTCTTATCTTGTTCCACACAACTTTATCAAGTTCAGATTTAGTCCAACTCGCTATAGGCTTGGCTGTGAAAAACCCTTCAGATACTGTGACTAGAACAGTGTAACCATCCATCACAATCGACCAAACACGCTCATCGCTAGATTTAAAAAACATTCTCATGAGTGCTTTCCAATACTGAAAATTATTAGCCTGAAGCATGGGGGACAAGGAGTCGAACCCTCTTTTGGCAAATCCATAACTACGAATCGACTCGTTGATTTCTAAATCAAAAATATTATAACAAGTTGCTCTGATACTAATTTGAAAAATAACCCTAGTTCTATATATTCCAATTAACCAATATATATCTGATGAATCTACTTAATTTATCATAATAAATACAGTAAGTAAAACAGTAAATAGTCGATATCAAATATATGTGAAAAACCCGAAAATAGAAAAAAAAATCACAAGATCAAGGGAATAATGCACTATTAATAAAAGTAGCAAATACAAGAGTTTCTCGTAATCCTATCGTGAATCCACACATCCGAATGTCGAACTCGTTGTCGAATTCTCGTGAACCACTTCCGTGCAACTCTTCTCGCACCATGACCTCTTCAACCAACACGGATTCCATCGTGCCTTCGAACACCTTCAAAGGACTTTATTCTTCAAGTTTGATTGATTTCCAAACCCTCAAGAACTCATAAACACCACCGGATCAACAGATCATGTGAAAAGTCTGAAACGCATATAGTTCTTGAAAACAACAACCCTAGCTTATAGTTCTTCAGAAACGGCACACCTGGGTTATAAAGTCATTTTTCCTTTTATAACAAAATACTGAAACGCATATTTCATCACCCAGTGGCTTGTCTATTCGCTCACAGGGCGGGCGGGGTGAGCGAGCTTTGTCTCAAAATTACACTTTCAGTCCCTATAGTTTCAAAAATCTTCATAACTTTTAATTATGGCAAATTTGACTCTCAAAACTTCTTCAAATGACAATCATGGGTACTAGACTCACAAACTACTACTCAAAATAACACTCCGGAGAAAAATTAAAATAAATACAAATTAAAATATTTTGCCTCACATTGACAAACCTTACGAAAAAAATTCTAGTCCCAACATTATTAATATAATGGAATTACATTAAACTTGTAGTGCCTAGTAATGCCTGCACCACGGGAAATAACCAAAGAGAGCACATAA
>BRYE01000015.1:1970131-1972631 GCA_030159115.1 Actinidia arguta var. hypoleuca | reverse complement strand
GTTCATGTCGAGAAGGTGATTATCTCAGACAACATATCTGAAGAAGGTTCTACAAAGGTTTGGGATGGATGAGAACACTAAACCAGTAAGTACACCTTTGGTCTCTCATTTTAAATTAAGTGCGTCTAAGTCTTCAAGCACTAATAATGAGAGAGAAAATGGCGAATATCCCTTATGTCAATGTCGTTGGTGCCTTAATGTATGCTATGGTTTGCACAAGGCCAGATATTTCTTACATTGTTAGCTTGGTAAGCAAATACATGCATGATCCAAAAAAAGAGCATTGGATGGTAATAAAATGGATTATGTGATATATTCCGGGTACTATTGATATTGGTCTAAAGTACCAAAGGGAAGATAAGCTTGGTCATCTTTTAGTTGGGTATGTTGATTCTGAATATGCCGGAGATCTTGACAAGCGAAGATCCACCACTAGTTATGTGTTTACTATGGCTGGTGGACCAATATGTTGGCGATCTTCTTTGCAATCGATAGTTGCTTTGTCTACTACTAAGGCAGAGTATATGGCAATGACAGGAAGCCTTCAAGGAAGCTATTTGGCTTCATGGTTTGATAAATGATTTGTTTGGCTAAGAACCAAGTTCATCATTTCCACACCAAGCACATTGATGTTTGGTTTCATTTTATCCGAGAAATTCTGAATGAAGGAGATATATTGCTTGAGAAAATCAGTACCAAAGACAACCCTGCTGATATGATGACAAATATTGTGTCTGGATTCAAGTTTCAACATTGTTTGGACTTGATCAATATCTCCCCACAGCATGGCGCCTAACGGCGCATTGGTGGCAACATTACTCTGGTTAGGAGAAGTTTTGCCAATGTGAAGATTGTTGATATTGGTTCACTATTGGGCCCAAGCCCAAACCCAAGTCTAAGCCTTAGCCCAAGTTCTTGTTCTTTATAAGCATCCTATTCACAATGTTAGGGTAACAATAACAACAAGGAGAGTTTTGTTTTGGTGGTTGCTGAGAGTTTGTGAGTTGCTCCTCTCCCTTTGTTCTTTCCTCTCTCTCTATTTCTGTATTTCCACTATTTGTGTAGTGTAGGAGATAAACTTGTGAGAGTGAGAGTGAAACTTGTATTTATATTTTGGTTTCTTCATATAGTGAAATCGTTGTCACCCGAGAACATAGGCAACATTGCCGAACCTCGTAAATCTGTGTGTATGTGTTTTGTGTATGTGGATCTATTAGTGTGTATTATCGGTATTTGATTTTTGATACAACAGTTGGTTGCTCGCCCCAGATTTCCACCTCAACAGAAACTTTTTCCTTTTTTATTTATTCTGCATTTATATGTGAAGTTCTACTTCCATGTTTGTTGCATCTCGGTAGGGAGTCAGATTTCCCGAGAATGGTACCTGCCTCGGGACCAAAACGAGTGTCTTCCACGTCATGGTAGTGTGAGGCTCACAAGCCTTTTTCATTTCCTGTACTTCAACAGGTCTCCTTTACATGTCAAGTCATTAGATTTTCTTGCAAAGATCAACGGATTGCTTATTGTAGTGTTTGGACCTTTAAATTGAACCAATATGTTTGTGCAACCTACCAGATAAATCCTTTGAGCCGCATGTATGTGCGCACTGTTAACTGTGGATACTTTTTTACTTTTTGGTAGAATCAAATGGTCTGTTGCATTAGTGCCTTTGGTTGTCTTCTTCGTAACCAATTTCATTTCTGTGCACATAACCGCCAACATTCCAAAATGAAAATTTGTGACTACGTTCAGTATATATTACCCTTTATAAGGGGAAATGTTTTCCTTCTGGATGTTCTTATATTGAACACCTTTATGCTGCAGGTAACTTTTTGAGGGATGTTCAAATAACACTAGGTAGAATTGTTGATGCCACTATTGCTATAAAGCTGACATTGGATCATTTACCCAATCTTGCACAGCATTTGATCTCTTTATCTTGCTAGTCAAAACACCTACCTTACGTTGCTGCTGGATGTGGTGCTACAGAGGACTTCTTTAGGGATCTTCAAGAAGAATTCAGGAACTGGGAGGCAAGTGCTGCTTTACAAGCAAAAGCCGAAGAGCTTATGGGAGGAAGTGGTGGTGAGATCTAATTGTACACTGCAACTCTACTATCTATAATAAATACAAGAAAATTGTTATCTGCCCAAGTACTCCTAAGACTGTTTAGTCTTTTGGGTTGGCTAGGATGGTATATAGGCTAATAATGAAAGGAAACTAATATATTCTTATAGAATATATTTTACATAAAACACCACAAGCATGAGCTGGCAATGGTGTTTTGGTAAATAAAAGTTATCTTGATGGGTATTTTATTTGAAAGTAAAAGACTCACATTCTGCGACATCATTTTGTGCAAAAGTTATGCGCATAAGTTATGTATTGATTTTTCTTATTGTATATCATTACCTATATAACAAAATGTTTTTGACCGGAAATTGGTGAAGAATTTGTTGAATTCTTGGAGAAAGAGCTGAATATCACTGATGCAGAGGTC
>BRYE01000015.1:1862631-1880131 GCA_030159115.1 Actinidia arguta var. hypoleuca | reverse complement strand
TTGAAACCTGCGGTGGGTCTGTGACAGTGCAAGCTACTGCAATCAGTCAACAATGTGCCTAGCTGCATACAGAAACAGTAAGAATAGTTGCCGGAGCTATTTTCGAAAAACGTTCCTTCGACGATCAAGTTAGATGACCAAAAACTGTATGTATTTCTCCAGAGTGAATGTGCGTGCCTTTAAAACAGAGAAATACCGACTTTATATGACATAGCTCAGTGCGTGCCTTGACGCGCTTGCTATCATGTCTTGGACATACTGCAGCTCATCGCGTGCTAGTACGTACCAACTGCTGTGTCAGTGAGTAGGCAGCTGACCCAACCACACTCCTAAGGCCTGGCTGGTAGGTAGCCTGTCATCATGTTGTCGTCCTCTCAATCCGGGCATTGGGGCTGTCAAAAGAAACTTCGTCATGCAAGTTACCTTTTGTCCTTTGACATCTCTCGGGATTGTTGTCGACCGTTGCCCCTCGTCCAAGCTCTAGCGCGGTTATTCTTCCAAACTTGCTAAATAGTGACAACTCGGAATTAACGATGGCCTTAGCTCGGACAATGTCTGTATTTAGTAGCATCTGCACCGAGATCCGGCGCAGGGGACCCCCGACGAGCTTACTTTATAACGATAACTCAGCGAAGGCCCTTACCCTAGCAAAGCTGAATTTTGTCATTGTATATTTTGTCCCCTTACAATTGTCCCTTAGTTCGCATGAGCTAGATCGATGCTTGCCGAGGTCAGATGAACTGGACGTGTTCATGCTTTGAGCCAGGAGCTTGGCAGGCACGCTAATGCCTGCTAGCTGTCTTCCTACTGTCTAGGTTTGTTATTTCACTGTATTTTTAAGCCATGCGTCTGGGTCTGATTAATCCGCGAGTTTGTTTGAACACTGGTGCTGAGGTCCCCCACCTGCCCATAGGGCTCGTTTGGTGTGGGCACGCGCTGGGTGACTGCCATGTGCTCGTGTCTCGTTGATTTCAGGAGGCAATTGCCCGCGTGTGATCCTATGCGCCCACTAAGACATGTTCTAGCTTCCTTCTCGCCTCTTCACCTTCCTTATTGGGGTATGTTTGCCTTCATTCTACCATTAATGCTTATAAAGCCTTGGGAGAGTTCTTAGGGAGAGAAAGTCAATAGAGTTACACCTCGCAAAACCAAACAAACGGGAATCTATCAATGCTACATCTACAAAAATAAAATAATTATAATCTAAAATAGTCAAAGTATCACACATGGCAATAACTAATTTGTACCGACATAGAAAAGTTGTATGTGGTCCATCCAATGAAATTTAAAGTATTTTAACTTATCTCAATCTTTGGTGGTGAAGAAAAACGTAATCGACAGTACTTAGGCCCAGACATCCTTATTAGCATGGTACATCTAATCGAGTCTGATAGTCTTTAGAGTTACACCTCGCAAAACCAAATAATGAGAAATTATCAATGTTACTTCTACAAAAATTTAATAAAGATAATTTAAAATAGTCAAAGTATCATACATGGCTATAACTAATTTGTATCAACATAGAAAAGTTGTATGTGGTCCATCCAATGAAATTTAAAGCATTTTTTCGTATCTCATTATTTGGAGGTGTGGAAAGACGTGTTCAAGAGTACTTGGCCAAAGAACCCCTACTAAAATGGTCCAACCAATTGCGTCAAATAGTCAATAGAGTTACACCTCGCAAAACCAAACAAATTCGAATCTATCAATGCTACTTCTACAAAAATTCAATAACTATAATTTCAAATAGTCAAATTATCACACATGGTAATAACTAATTCATACATACTCAGAGAAGTTGTATGTGGTCCATCCAATGAAACTGAAAGCATTTTTTCGTATCTCATTATTTGAAGTTGTGGAAAGACGTTCGAGAGTACTTAGACCCAGGCAACCCAACTATAATGGTTCATCCAATAGCGTCAAACAGTCAATAGAGTTACACCTCGCAAAACCAAACAAATGTGAATCTATCAATGCTACTTCTACAAAAATTCAATAATTATAACTTAAATTAGTCAAAGTATCACACATAGTAATAACTAATTTGTACCGACTTAAAAAAGTTGTACGTGGTCTGTCCAATGAAATTTAAAATATTTTTTTGTAACTCAATACTTGGTGGTGTGGAAAGACGTAATCGAGAGTACTAAGACCCATGCATCCATACTAGCATGGTACATCTAATCGTGTCAGATAAGCTTTAGAGCTACACCTCGCAAAACCAAGTAATGTGAAATTATCAATGTTACTTCTAGAAAAATTCAATAATTATAATTTAAAATAGTCGAAGAATCAAACATGGCAATAACTAATTTGTAGTGACATAGAAAAGTTGTACGTAGTTCATCCAATTAAACTTAAAGCATTTTTTAGTATCTCGTTATTTGGAGGTGTGGAAAGACGTGTTCGAGAGTGCTTGGCCAAGGCATCCTTACTATAATGGTTCATCCAATCGCGTCAGATAGTCAATAGAGTTACACCTCGCAAAACCAAACAAACGCGAATCTATCGATGCTACTTTTACAAAAATTCAATAACTATAATTTCAAATGAGTATCACACATCAATAAATAATTTGTACCGACTTATAAAAGTTGTACGTGGTCCATCTAATAAAATTTTAAGCATTTTGACGTACCTCAATATTTGGTAGCGTGCAAAGCCGTAATCGAGAGTACTTAGGACAAGCCATCCTTACTATAATGGCCCATCCAATCGCGTCAAAAAGACAACAGAGTTCCACCTCGCAAAAACAAACAAACGCGAATCTATCAATGCTACTTCTACAAAAATTCAATAACTATAATTTAAAATAGACAAAGCATCACACATGGCAATAACTAATTTGTACCGACTTAGAAAAGGTGTATGTGGTCCATCCAATCAAATTTAAAGTATTTTTTCAAACCTAAATATTTGGTGGTGTAGAAAAACGTAATCGAGAGTACTAACACCTAGGCATCCCTACTAACATGGTACATCTAATCGTGTCAGATAGTCTTTAAAGTTACACCTTGCAAAACCAAATAATGTTAAACTATCAACGAAACTTCTACAAAAATTTAATAATTATAATTTAAAATAGTCAAAGTATCATACATGGCAATAACTAATTTTTACTGACTTAGAAAAGTTGTACGTGGTTTATCCAATGAAACTTGAAGTATTTTTTCATCTCATTGTTTGGAGGTGTGGAAAGACGTGTTCCAGACTACTTGGGCCAAGCATCCCTACTATAATGGTCCATCTAATCGCGTCAGATAGTCAATACAGTTACACCTTGCAAAACCAAACAAACGCGAATCTAAAAATACTACTTTTACCAAAATTCAATAAATATAAATTAAAATAGTCAAAGTATCACACATGGTAATAACTAATTTGTACCGACTTAGAAAAGTTGTACGTGGTTCATCCAATGAATCTTAAAGCATTTTTTCGTATCTCATTATTTAGAGGTGTGCAAAGACGTGTTCGAGAGTACTTAGGCCCAGGCATCCCAACTATAATGGTCCATCCAATCCCATCAGATAGTTAATATAGTTACACCTCGCAAAACCAACCAAAGAGAATATATCAATGCTACTTCTACATAAATTCAATAACTATAATTTTAAACAGTGAAAGTATCACACATGATAATAACTAATTTGTACTGACTTAGAAAAGTTGTACGTGGTCCATCCAATGAAACTTAAAGCATTTTTCCGTACCTCATTACTTGGAGGTGTGGAATGACGTGTTTGAGAGTACTTGGCCTAGGCATCCCTACTATAATGGTCCATCCAATAGCATCGGATAGTCAATAGAGTTACACCTCGCAAAATCTAACAAAAGTGAATCTATCAATGCTACTTCTACAAAAATTCAATAATTATAATTTAAATTAGTCAAAGTATCACACATGGAAACAACTAATTTGTACCGACTTATAAAAGTTGTACGTGGTCCATCTATTGAAATTTTAAGCATTTTTATGTACCTCAATACTTGGTAGAGTGGAAAGACGTTATCGAGAGTACTTAGGCCCAGGCATCCCTACTATAATGGTCCATCCAATCGTGTCAAACAGTCAATAGAGTTGCACCTCGCAAACCCAACCAAAGAGAATCTATCAATGCTACTTCTACAAAAATTCAATAGTTATAATTAAAATTAGTCAAAGTATCACACATGGTAATAACTAATTAGCACCGACTTAGAAAAGTTGTACGTGGTCCATCCAATGAAACTTAAAGAATTTTTTCAAACCTCGTTACTTGGAGGTGTGGAAAGACGTGTTCGATAGTCTTTAGAGTTACACCTCACAAAACCAAATAATGTGAAACTATCACTGTTTCTTCTACAAAAATTCAATAATTATAATTTCAAATAGTCAAAGTATAACACATGGCAATAACTAATTTGTACCGATTTATAAAAGTTGTACGTGGTCGATCCAATGAAATTTAAAGCATTTTTACGTACCTCAATAGTTGGTGGTGTGGAAGACGTCATCGAGAGTACTTAGGCCCAGACATCTCTACTAGCATGGTACATCTAATTGAGTTCGATAATCTTTAGAGTTACACCTCGCAAACCAAATAATTGGAAACTATCAATGTGACCTCTACAAAAATTCAATAATTATAATTTAAAATAGTCAAAGTATCACACATAGTAATAACTAATCTGTACCGACTTAGAAATGTTGTACGTGGTTCAACCAATGAAACTTAAAGCTTTTATTCTTATCTCATTATTTAGAGGTGTGGAAAGACGTGTTCGAGAGTACTTGACCCAACCATCACTACTATATTGGTCCATCCAATCGCGTCAGATAGTCCATAGAGTTCCACCTCGCAAAACCAAACAAACGCAAATCAATCAATGGTACTTCTATAAAAATTCAAAAACTATAATTTAAAATAGTCAAAGTATCGCACATGGCAATAACTAATTTGTACCAACTTAGAAAAGTTGTACATGGTTCATCCAATGAAATTTAAAGTATTTTTTCGTATCACATTATTTGGAGGTGTGGAAAGACGTGTTCGAGAGTACTTGGCACAAACATCCTCACTATAATGGTCCATCCAATCGCATCAAATAGTCAATAGAGTTACATCTCGCAAAACCAACCAAAGAGAATATATCAATGCTACTTCTACAAAATTTCAAAAACTATAATTTCAAATAGTCAAAGTATCACAAATGACAATAACTAATTAGAGCACCGAGACTCAGACTTAGAAAAGTTGTACGTGGTCCATCCAATGAAACTTAAAAGCATTTTTTCAAACCTCGTTACTTGGAGGTGTGGAAAGACGTGTTCGAGAGTACTTGGCCAAGGCATCCCAACTATAATGTTCCATCCAATCGTTTCCGATAGTCTATAGAGTTACACCTCGCAAAACCAAACAAATGCGAATCTATCAATAATTATAATTAAAATTAATCAAAGTATCACACATGGCAATAACTCATTAGTACCGACTTATAAAAGTTGTACGTGGTTCATCCAATGAAACTTAAAACATTTTTTCGTATCTCATCGTTTGGAGGTGTGAAAAGACGTGTTCGAGAGTACTTGGCCCAAGCATCTCGACTATAATGGTCCATCCAATCGCGTCAGACAGTCAATAGAGTTACACCTCACAAAACCAAACAAATGCGAATCTATCAATGCTACTTCTACAAAAATTCAATATCTATAATTTAAAATAGTCAAAGTATCACACATGTTAATAACTAATTTGTACCGACTTATAAAAGTTGTACGTGGTCCATCCAATGAAATTTAAAGCATCATTTTTTGTACCTTAATATTTGGTTGTCTGGAAAGACGTAATCGATGGTACCAAGACTCAGGCATCCCTACGAACATGGTACATCTAATCGCGTCAGATAGTCTTTAGAGTTACACCTCGCAAAACCAAATAATGGGAATCTATCAATGTAACCTCTACAAAAATTCAATAGTTATAATTTAAAATTAGTCAAAGTATCACACATGGTAATAACTAATTAGCACTGACTTAGAAAAGTTGTGCATGGTCCATCCAATGAAACTTAAAGCATTTTTTCAAACCTCGTTACTTGGAGGTGTGGAAAGACGTGTTCGAGAGTACTTGGCCAAGGCATCCCTACTATAATGTTCCATCCAATCGTTTCCGATAGTCTATAGGGTTACACCTCGCAAAACCAAACAAATGTGAATCTATCAAGGCTACATTTGCAAAAATTCAATAATTATAATTAAAATTAATCAAAGTATCACACATGGCAATAACTAGTATGTACCAACTTATAAAGTTGTACGTGGTCCATCCAATAAAATTTAAAATATTTTTTTGTACCTCAATATTTGGTGATATGGAAAGACATAATCAAGAGTACTTAGGCCCAAGCATCCCTACTAGCATGTTACATCTAATTGCGTCCGATAGTCTTTAGAGTTACACCTCACAAAACCAAATAATGTGAAACTATCATTGTTTCTTCTACAAAAATTCAATAATTATAATTTCAAATAGTCAAAGTATAACACATGGCAATAACAAATTTGTACCGACTTATAAAAGTTGTACGTGGTCGATCCAATGAAATTTATAGCATTTTTACGTACCTCAATAGTTGGTGGTGTGGAAGACGTCATCGAGAGTACTTAGGCCCAGGCATCTCTACTAGCATGGTACATCTAATTGAGTTCGATAGTCTTTAGAGTTACACCTCGCAAACCAAATAATTGGAAACTATCAATGTGACCTCTACAAAAATTCAATAATTATAATTTAAAATAGTCAAAGTATCACACATGGGAATAACTAATTTGTACCAACTTAGAAAAGTTGAACGTGGTCCATCCAATGAAACTTAAAGCATTTTTTGTAACTCATTATTTGGAGTTGTGGAAAGTCGTGTTTGAGAGTACTTAGGCCTAGGCATCCCTACTAAAATGGTCCATCCAATCGTGTTAGATAGTCAATAGAGTTACACCTCGTAAAACCAAACAAATGCAAATCTATCAATGTTACTTTTACAAAAATTCAATGAATATAATATAAAATAGTCAAAGTATCACACATAGCAATAACTAATTTGTAACAACTTAGAAAAGTTATACGTGATCCATCCAATGAAATTTAAAGTATTTTTTCGTACCTCATTATTTGGATGTGTGGAAAGACATAATCGAGAGTACTTAGGCCCAAGCATCCCTACTGGCATGGTACATCTAATCGAATCCGATAGTCTTTAGAGTTACACCTCGCAAAACCCTATAACAAAGGGGAAAAAATTATCCAACAAAAAATGCCAAATTCGGTTTAGTCAGAAGATATTGATATCATCTTAAACATATATAAGGCTTACCGACGGAATTGTTCAGTAAATTTCCTTCCACTCCTAAGATAAAATGCATATCAAGTCCAAAATTTATGCATAAACTTTAATAAACCACGTACATTAGGAGTAGATGATAAAATAAAGGCTAAATTACATGTACCTTAATAAACCACAAACATTAGGAGTAGATGATAAAATAAAGGCTACATTACGTGTACCAGTGTCAAGGTACTCTCTAATGAACTGCTCAAGCTTCTTGGTGACAAAGTTATCTCCCTTGATTTTCCTAGTACTATGCTCCAACTGCTGCTTCCTTCTAATTACCTACTCTTCATTGCTTTTCCTCTTCTTTGATATCTCACCTTTGGTATATAGTTGGAGGGCTTTAATTCCTCCTCTGCCATGATTCTTGAATATCTACAACAAAACGAGCACCATATTGACAGTTTCTGCTCACGAGCAGCTGATGTGCAGGTATTAAGGCTAGTGCAACTAATTCCAATTTCAGTTCCATTCAATTGCATTCCCTTTTTCCCCCCTTGAATGCTATTTTTTGTTTTCATCAGTCTGTCCTTGGATTCGTTCTTTTGAGTACTTGAGCAAAAAATGAAGAATGGCAGTGCTTCAATATTCTTCAAACACATCATCTCATCCATGTACTGTGCTCCATTACTAAAAGCTAAATCAATGGCCATAAGAAACAAAACAAATGCCGTGAAAGCTCAACTGTTTTACTTCCTTAATGTACCTTTTTCCTCCTCTTTTCATAGACAACACTTGGCACCTTTTCCACCTATCACTAGCTATAACTCCTCTAAAATAAACGTATGAACTATAATATGGGACACCTCAACAGCCGACTCTGAAATCTATCACGACACCCATATTATTACATTCAAAACTAAGCATTCAAAAGCTTAATTGCAAGGACCCAACAAAAGCTTTAAAACCAACACTATCATTGAATTTGAACTTATATAAGAAAAAATATGTATGAAAGAGGTCTCTATTAACATGTAATACGGATATTGCATTAATATAATTATATACTACCTCATTCTTCTATCATTCCAACACAAACAACATCATGGAAATCAATTGAAGTTATGTCAAAAGTTATCAAGGAGGATAATTCCCCCAAATCTCAAACTCATCAGCATTTTAAGGTTACCCCACCATATGTAACTCATTAATTAATAATACAGAACATTTTTTTTGCAACCCAAGGCTTACAACTAATTTCTCACCAACATCAAATCTTAATAAGTAAAGTTTAACTCTCTTTTCAGCTTACCCAACCATTTTTAAACTCGAGCTTGAACACATTCACGTTTGAATGTGAATTCTAATGTGTAAGAGAAATCACAAACAATTAAAAATCAATTGAGAGATTCAGAGCAAGAGAGAGAGAACGTATTGGTTTAACTAACCTGTATTGTCTGATCAATTTTGTGATTGATGATTGATGAATGTAACGATGCATATATATAGATAAGATGCAATTGAAACAAATATTGAACTGTTAAAATACAAATGGACCCATCGAAGTTAAAGATTTTCGACTGAAGAGGCATCAGATCTACAAAGCAATTGAAGCGAGTGAGCAAAAGATTAAATTTGAGCGAGTGAGGCAAGTTGAAAAAAGAGGAGAGAGAGAGAGAGAGGGATTTTTAATAGTAATTGTTATGACCATATCTTCACTCAAATCACAAGCTACCATATTTATCCTTATCAACTGAAAAAGTTACTAAGGTTACCCTTTGACTTAATGTGGACTTAACAAAATTCTGCATATGGGGTTTGAACCAACACTTAAGAGATTAAGAGCCCGCACTCTAGCATCTGAGCTAAACAGGTTGTCATATACAGTTGACTTGTCAAGAATGTGAACATAAATCCCTATGGTATTCCATCCTTAGTAGTAAGCTCACGACGTAAATATGAAGCACATTCTTGATCCATGGGTATATAACACTAAAAGGGGGAAAATGAAAAGAAAAAAACTCCCATCAATGTGCGGCAGTTGTCAATTTTTAGAAGATAATAAAATAGAACCTACCACCTAGCAACATATACTTCACTATTCATATTAACGCATGTAGATGTATAAAGGTTCAAATTTTTAGAACATCTCAACCTTTTAATTTCAAATAAGCCAACATCATAGCATCTCGAAAAAGTTTCTGGGAATAAGTTAAGGAAGAAACTCTTTATTTTGGAAAACATACTTTAAAACAATAGAACCAGAGCAGGAATAGAGATCTCCGAATGAAATTAACAGGTGTAGCCTTAATAACTAGAATAATTTGGGTCCAAGATAGCTTTGTGGACACCAAGGAGTAGCAAAAGAATGAATTAATCATTAGGCTTAAAATAAAATCTCATCTGACATGGAAAATGTCTAGTGCATTTCGTTCATATATAAGAAAAGTTACAAGACTAAGGAATAAATCATGGAAACTAAGAAATTAACAGGTAGTTGAAGCCTAATACTGTTTAACATCATGAATTGAGCGAAGCCATATTTTACAAGCTTTCCATAGATAAATATCTCACATGAATATAACAAATCTACACCCACAGAGGAATGCATACAAAAACATTTCACAGAAGGATGCCATTTTAAAATAGACAAACAGGCCGAGGTAACACCGGTAAAGATACAAGAAAAAAATGCCAAGGATAGAGAGTTGTAGAACGAATTCCCACATACCTCCTTGTTGGCCAGGTCTCTTATCCTTAAGTAAAACAACCTCCACAATGTTCCCACGTTCCTCAAACAAGAAACTAATATGACTTGAAAGAAGCAATTAGAACCCTTTCGGTTAGGGGGAGTTTTTTTACCAACATAAATGACCAAAAAAAAATAAAAATCCATAGAAACAAAAAATAAAATAAAAAAAGTGCTAAGTTTATTCATGAGTCATCAGAAAACCAAACAAAGCAAGAATATGAATCATAGATAACACAACTAACCTCTTGTTCAGTCACTGTTCTTGGTACACGTACAACATATTCTAAGAAAATTGTAATTTTAATAATCTTTATTGAAAGAATAACAAAATACAACATCATAGAACAGGCATATAACAAGATATAAGAAGAAAGAAAGAAAAGGAAAAAAGAAACTAGGGGATTTGGGGCTTCCGACTGCAAGAATTGGCGAAGGAAGTAAAACCAGAGTGAGCGAGCCATTGGTCGGAATTAGTGAGTGACTCATTCTGTTCGGAGTTTAAATTTTGATGGTGGTGTCGATGATGGGAGTGTTGGTAGTGTGCTGACGGTGGTGCTGGTGACCGTCGCCGGAGAAATCGCCTCTGTGTGAGTCGAAGTTAGGATCAAGGTGAGGGGGATGATCCTCGAAGGACCAAGAAGACGTGGTACAATATGAATTTGGGCGAGAGTCGGAGTAATCTCCGTACCTCTCTGCCTCTATCTCTGCCAACAAAAACAAACTTCTAACCCTAAAACACTAAGAAAGAGAGAGGAAGAGAGGGGAAAGTAGGAACATTCAAGAAACCCAACGGGAAGAAAATAGTTTTGGCAATTATATATTTTTATTTTATTATTTATTTATAGGAACTATTCAAAAACACCAACCGTCCCAATGGGAAGAAAATAGTTTGATTTAATTCAAAATTTGATTAATTTGGATTTTATTAGATTTTTTTGTAAATTTTTTTTAATTTTCTAAAAGATACAAGGAAGATTAACGGAAGATAAAAATAGTATTAACTATTTTTCTAAGTTAGACTAAAAATCTAACAAGTCACCTTTTTAATTATAATTCAAATTTATAAAATAGTATTCTATTTATTATTTTATCATTGCTGAATTTTTTTGCTTTGATAATAAATGAAAGACCTCTTTTGTATCTTACAAAATAAAGTCGAAAAGTAGAATATTTTTGGAGCTGAAAATTAATTACTTGGTTAATTTTTTTATGAAAATTTTTATCACGATCATAATAAATCCTCAAATTTCAATTAGAAAATCATATGTCTTCCAAAAACAAAACAAAAAGCTAATATTTTTTCTAAATTTAGTTTTTTTAATAGTTCACAATAAAATTGTTAGTTAATGCTTAAGAAATCATGCCCTCCAAGAAAGTAGTGTTATTAATTATTATAATAGCTTTTTTGAATACATAATATCCTATGATTCTAATATATTTAAAGTTAAATATAATATTTATGTGTAGTGTTGACTAGTTGAGAGTTTCTTTTATGTTTAGCTCAATTTTCAATCAGACTAAAATGATTTATTTGACAGCCCAATTCTTGCACATTTTTTATCCAAAATTGTATGCAGTGTTCCTAATCGTCGACAAAAATACATTTATTGAGATTCTTAAGTGTTAAATATCCTATAATATATCATTGTGATTCTAGAAGATTTTGAATTTAACGATTAGGTTATGGTGTTCTAAACAGTGATGTATGAATCATTTTCCAAAACCAAAGCCAGTGGAGTTCTTGTCAGTATCAAAACTATGAACGCAGCCAACAAAAGGCTACCATCAATAGAAAAATGCAGCACAAGAAGTTGCACGTGTAGGCGAATCTCTTACGACTCAAATGCTTGCTAGCTTTGTGGATGCATGACGTCACACAAGACCCACCCTATAGCGAAGGGCCTACTCGGTGGGTGTTGCTGGTGGTGGGTCACGAACAGATAGATCCTTTCATGATAATTAAAAACCAAAATTTAACATAAAAAACGAATGTGTAGGAGATATTAGCGTGAAATGTTCTTGTCTATTCATTCACTCATAGGACATGAAAAGTCCAGAATTCTCAATGATGGATTCGATAAGCGCCAATGCCCTTGTAGCCTAGGGGAACAGCCCCATTTTTTTCTCGTTGGAGCGAATAGACGTTCCAGCACAGATTTGCAAAAATAGTAAATCTATTTGTTCTACTAATAACCAGTCTGGTTCTGTTGTATAATAAGAAATACGCCATTGTAAATTTGGAAAATGGGGATCAAATAGGAAAGGATATTCTGATTTATAGAACTGGAATGAAATATACAATTAACCAACATTTATCGACTTTGAATTAGCGTAAGAAGAAAGGGTACGATCCTCTTGTTTCTGTTTATCAAACCGAGAGATCCAAGAATCAGGATTCTAGATACAAATGGTACAATGGCAGCAAGAATTACCAGGAACATTTGAAACATTTCATTTCTGAGCAGTTCAAGCCCTATGAGGGGTGGTTCGGCGTAATCTGCGTTCCATTTCTCTTATATATAAGTTATAGCAGATTCTATATGTTAGAAATAAAAAAGACTCAATAAGCAATGCATAAACACATATAAAGAAAGAATATCCAATGGATTAGATTCCAAACTGTGATATCATTTGAATTGGTGAACCACAAATTTAGTTAAAAATCAAGTATTAATCAAGTCTTATTTTTAAAATTACACTTTTTTTCTTTTTATTTTTTTAGAGAAATGTGTCTGGTTCATGACTTTAGCGATGTTTGATCAATTTTATTTTTGTTATAAAAGATTTACTTAACAAGACTCGAATAATAAATAGTTATAATAATTTTATTAAGCCAACGGTCAACCCAAATTGTACGGACAGCATCGTAGTGTTCCCATAGGCACAACACGCAATATGCAATTGGCTCAAACCGACTAACATTTGAGCAATTTTTTTATATTTTTCTTCTCTTTCGGTGGGTTGCATTTTGTATGGAGAAAAAATTCCGAAGTTTGGTTTCATAATAAACCCACTAACAAACATTGAATCATTATAGTTCTTTAAATGAAGGAGGTGGAGGGATGATTCGTCTCATCAAACCAAAATTAAATTAGACACAGAAAATTGGAAGCTCTAATCTAATTTTAAGGATGGGGCCTCGGGCAATCATTGACGAGTGGTAGTATTTAAATGACACCATTCATGTATTATGTAAGCTTTTGATATTAAAATGGGTTGGGGGTTTCATTTAGATTGGAAAATGAGTAAGTGGGCAAAGACAGGACCCCAGATATGCACTATCAATAGAGTTTAATCTCATGGGATTTGCTCTGCTCTATGCATCTTATTAGTCAAATAGAGTTGGCTAACATAAAATGTCCAATTAGAGAGAGAGTGATGAATCATAAGATAAACTGATATTAAAACATACAAAACCTAAGAGTTGGGTGAATGGGTTGTATCCAAATACAAGACAAATCCATATGAAAGTGACTTTTGGCAGAATACTTATTCAGTCTCTTCAATTTTTGACTCTTAATAAATATAGAAACTTCTCCCACTATATAATTTTACTTGTGCGCTTGTATTTTATAGCTCGAACTTGATTATTTAGAAACAATCATTTAGGAATCCACCAAGGAAAACCATTTGGCACTGGTTATTTGAGGCTTTCTAAATGCCCTTTGTTTGGCATTATAGTCATGTACCAACACAGGACTCTAATTTTGGGATGCAATTGCACATATAATAAAAAAAAATGTTAAAAATAGCGAAACAATACACAAACTAGCGCTTGAATTACATCTATTTTTTTCCCCAATAGCTAGGTAAAAGGAATAGGAGAAGGAAAAACTGCTATTTTTTTGTGATAAAACTCGAATAGGGGATGACACCCGGTAAAAAAGTACCTCAATCACCAAACCAACCCCTCGGTCTTATAATTTAGCATACTTGAACCTTAAAAACAACATAATTAATTCTAGGATAAATTTCACTAACCTCCTGAAGTTTTTAACAAATACAATCACATCTCTTGTAGTTTCATAAATAGCACTGGCCTTCTTTGTTTTTTAAAACTAATGTCAAGATTCTTCCATTGGTCAGGTTTTGTGCAAAAATAACAAGATTGCCTTTTGATCTAGGACTTTTAAGTTTTTTTTCTCAATACACCTATTAAAACAAATAAATATTAACTCTTTTTAAAAAAAACTAATCTATAACAAAGTTTATTTTTTAAGTATGTTTAAATTAGGCGCACTTAAAAAATTAATTTTTTAGATTGTATTTTAAAAAAAAATATTGATAATAATTTATTTTTTAAGTATATTTCCATTAGGATTACTTAAAAAGTAAATTATTTAGATGAATCATTTTTAAAAAAAAATTACTTAATGATAGAAATAAAATAGAATAATTTATAAAAAAATAATATTTTAAAAATATAAAAAGAGAATATTTATTAATTTTAATGAGTGTATTGAGAAAAAATTTAGAAACCCTAAATCAAAAGGTAAATTTATTATTTTTGCACAAAAATTAACTCAAAGAATCTTGACATTGCTTCAAGTAAGGGAGGTGGTTGTATTTTCAGAAAGACCAAATGAAGTCAATGAAATTTACCCTTAATTATATTATCTTTCAAAACAATAAGCGAAGTAAACATGAAGAAAATTTTATCTCCTGCTCTTTTACATGGAGGTACGAAGATGACTGTTCAACTCATTGAATCCTGCAACTTTTTGCATTGCATGACTTTCAATGCAAGTCTGGAACTAATAACAAGATGCTTGGCATAATATCATATCATATTACATGTATGTTGGACTTGGTCAAGTTAACCATACAATCATTCATTACTCCGGGTACAGTATGGTAAGATCATCAAAAAGTAGTTTGTTAATTAATTAATTAGTGATAAACTATTGTTTTTATAACTCGGTATCCGGCTCACTAGACTGACTAATGCGGGGACCAATTCTATTATCTACAAGCGGGGAGTTCATTTAAATCTAGGGCAAAGCTCCATAAGAACTGACACAATACATGAATTGATAGCACGCCAAGGAGTCGAACCCCGGATCAAAGGTGACTACCACTCCCGGAGGTTTAGTGATAGAATACTTTAAGGTGTCTTTCTCCAAATATCCCAGCTGGGAACAAAAAGAAGTAGAAAAGTGTTGGCATGAAACATGAGGGATGGGAAGAAACCACCCCTTTTTCCACTGTCTTCTGGCTTAGTGGGAGGATACAAAACAAAACTGACGACTAGATATATCACTTGGTTTGAATTTGATGGGCCAAAGATCTCTGCAAAATCAAAGTCCAATTATAAAATTGTGGAGTGAACTCAAAAGTAAAACAACTGGTTTTAAAAACAGATTAATTCGAGGTTATATAATTAAGAGTCCTATTTAGGGTTCACAGCTAGGAAGCTAATAAGCTCCTGAGTCAATATCTTTCCCATGTGCAGGTATTAGAAAATTCATAGGCTTCTATTGTACTAGGCCTCAAAAAGCAATGATTCAAACACAGCAAGACTAGTATTTAGTCAATAACACAACAATTAATAACATATCTATAAATGGATCAACCACCAACTAGCCTATACTGGAATTGAACAAGGGAAACCATATTGGAGGAATGAATACGTACTAACTAAACAAGTATCAACAAGTGTCACAGAGAGTGGGGCTTTACTGGTAATTTATGATATTTTTAGATGGTGATCATGTGACTTCTTAATTCCATCCTAAAAAGGACCCTATTGATAAAAAAAAAATGCCCATATGATAGTAATGAAATAGCTTAAATATTGGTGGTGTCATTAAACCCTATCGCATATAGGCTCCATTGGGTGACCAAATCAACACTTGGCTTTTATAAGTGAAAAATGCTAATGGTTGTTCATCTTTTATAAGTGAGAATTTGCCAATGGTTGTTCATTTACACTATGACCGAATCAAAAAATATATGTTTTTCAAAAAATAGTCAGTCAACCGTTTCATTTTTTTTCCAAGACTAGTCATCCAATCAGCTAGGCTCATCTCTGTGTACATATGATTTACACTAAAAACGCTATAAGATGAAATGATCGGATTCGTGATCCAATCCATTGGTTATCATTGTTCGATTCACCTAATCTTTTGCATGCTTGATCTGTTCTAAAGGTGATATAAGATTAAAGGCCGGATTGGCTGAAAATGCCATTGAGCAAAATGTACCATGTAATTTAGATTATGCACTATGAAGAATCCAGATCCACCACAAAATATGGAGTTTGTGGTGAGAGGAATATGGGTGGAGCGGTCACCGCAAGAAGGCATGGAAGCTGAGTGCTCTTAAAAAAGCTGGATATTTCGTGGTTGCCTCCATTCTTATCTACCTTTTCGGCTCATGAAAAAGGCCCTACCCAATTTTTCTCTAAACCCTACTACTGCACAGGCCAATACCAAAGGTGTCTTTAAGTAATCTTATTTTATGTGGGGAGTGAGTTCACGAAATGAGAGAAAAAAAATTGAGAATAGACACATGTGGCGGTCTTACAGCGGTGCAAGCTGCTGCAATCAGTCACTAGTCAGCCCTATATCTAGTTGCGACACAAAAACAGTAAGAACGGCTGCCGGAACTAGTTTCGAGAAACGGCTCTTCGACGGTCAAGTAAGATGACCGAAAAATTTATGGAGAAAGAGAGAGAGAGAGAGAGAATGTGTGTATCTCAGCCAAAGTTCGTGTACCTTCCTTAGAGATAAAGGCTGAATTTATATGGCACAGCTCGGCGCATGCCTTGACGCGCTAGCTGTCCTATCACTAGATAGACTACAGCTCGGCGTGTGTTCGTACGCGCCGACCGATGTGTCAGTGAGTAGGCAGCTAACCCAACCACGCTCCTTGGGCCTGACTGGATGGGGGCTGTCAAAAGAAACTTTGCCGTGCAAGTTACCTTTCATCCATTGACATGCTTCAAGATTGCCATCGTCCGTTGCCCCTCGTCCAAACTCTAGGGCGGTTACTCTTCTGAGCTTACTAAATTGTGATATCTCAAGAGTAATGTGGCCTTAACCCATACAATGCCTGTGTTTAGTGGTGTCTCAATTGAGCTCCAATGTAGGGCCACTGGCCTTGCTTTATAGTGATAGCTCGGTGGTGGTGCCTGCTCTAGCAAGCTCAAATTCCATAGTTGTATAATTTATCCCCTTATAATTGTCCCTCAGTTCGCATGAGCTAGGCCAATATTTGCCGAGGTGATGTGAATTGGACGTGCTCCTCTTCTGAGTTTCGTAGCTTGACGGGCAAGCTGATGCCTGCTAACTGTTTTCCTCCTATCTGAGTCTGTCACTTCACTGTGCTGTTTGAGCCACGCATCTAGGTCCGCTTAGTCTGCGTGATTAGTTGGTGCACTAGTGTTGAGGTCCTTCATCTGCCCCTTTGGCTCGTTTGATGAGGACGTGCGGCTGT
>BRYE01000015.1:1840131-1857631 GCA_030159115.1 Actinidia arguta var. hypoleuca | reverse complement strand
AGTCACAATCAATATATGACAAAATGTTAATTGATCGATTCCCTTGCTCTATAACACGGACAATGATAAAACTACCATCTCCCAATCAATATGACTCGTTAGCTCCTAACCAGCCACCAACCCTCATCTTATTCTCCCTTATTCTCCACCATTTTCTAGCCCGAGTCACCAGACTACCCAAATCACCTCTCTCTCTCTCTCTCTCTCTCTCTCTCAATTAAATGCAAAAGAACTAGCAGCCTGACAATAGCCACCCTATCTGTAACTCTCTCTGTTAATGCAAAGTGCTTTACGTACTACGCTTTCCACCAACAATCCCATAGTAAAGCGTCAAAATACCAACACAGAAACAGAACGAAAAAACAAAGAATAGTCCTAATCGAGCAAAAAATGCTTGAAACCGTAAAATACCTGATCGGCTCACTCGGCCCCAGTGGCTACGGCTCCAAGTCCACCGCCGACCAAGTCACCGACAGCTGCGGAGATCTCCGCTCCATCACCGCCATCATCACCGGTAGGCATCGAACTCCACATGCACAGCCATAACCATCTTTGTGATTATTCTCCGACTTGTTATCTCACGTGATTGTTTGATCGTGTGGTTCACCAGGCGCCACGTCAGGGATAGGAGCCGAGACGGCCCGCGTGTTTGCCAAACTCGGCGCTAGGCTGATCCTCCCGACTCGGAGCCTCAAGGGCGCCGAAGACGCTAAGGTTCGCATCGTATCGGAGTTTCCTGATTCGGAGATTGTTCTCATGGCTCTTGACCTTAGCTCTCTGACTTCCGTTCGAAGCTTCGTCGCTGAGTTCGAATATCTCAATTTGCCTCTGAATCTTCTCATGTAAACCGATACAATTTTCAAACAATGATGTGCATGTACATGGATGTGAATTTGTCTGTATCTATAGTTGTGAATGTTAATTTTTTTTTTCTGATTCGTCTCAGAAACAACGCCGGGAAATTCTCGCATGGCCACGCGATCTCTGAAGATGGAGTGGAGATGACCTTCGCTACCAATTATTTAGGTAATTTTTGATGATCCCATTGATACATGGATCGAATTCAGAGGTAGCTAATGAAGGCGTTTCTTGAAAATTTAGGTCACTTTCTATTGACAAAACTTTTGCTGAAGAATATGATCGAAACAGCAAACGTTACCGGCATTCAAGGGCGCATCGTGAACGTGTCGTCAAGCATTCACAGCTGGCTCTCCGGCGACGTAATTCGTGATCTCGGTATGATAACCAGAAATAAAAGGTAAGAGAGAGAGAGAGAGAGAGAGAGAGAATTTAGAAAATCGAGAAAGTTACTGAGTCACTGGAATCAAAGTAAATGAGGAGAGATGAAAAATGGCTTTTTGTTTGACTTGCGATCTGAAATTTTTTCTCCGTCTTTGACAGTCAATACGATGCGACACGTGCTTATGCCCTCTCCAAGCTTGCGAACGTTTTGCACACCAAGGAACTTGCTCGGAGACTCAAGGTTAGCCCAATGAACAGAAAAAGGCTAATCAACTTGGTGGTTTAGGAGTTAAAAAATGTATTGAAAATAATAAAAAAAATTAATTTTTTTTGTCTTTAATTCCGTGCCTTTTTCACCCCTTTCCAAATTTACGGTGATTCGCAAGATCAACAAATAAAAAAAGAGTAAAATTTGTTTTTTTTGCAATAACCGTCTCGTCTATGTGAATTCTTGGAATCTTGCAGAAAGCGAATGCAAACGTGACTGCGAATTGCGTTCATCCAGGCATTGTGAGAACTAGACTCACCAGAGACCGCGAAGGCCTCACTACAGGTCACACTATCTTCTCTAAACCATGGACGTTTTGCAAACATAAATTTATAAAGAAAATTAGACAAGAATGTCGCGGTAATCTCATTTTAAAATCATAAATTATTTTGATGAATATATATTTTTTGAAATTGAAATAAGCACACATTGTCTTTTTTTTTTTTTTTTTGAGTTGAATATATTTCTCAAAATGAAAACACCGTGTCAACAATAGATCTGTTCCATTTTCTTTTGTTTCCTTGTACACATATCTAGTTGAGTTGTGTCTGTCTCTGGGAGCTCTAAAATGGGAGCATTAAAATATGCAGATCTGGCTTTCTTCATGGCTTCCAAGCTCTTAAAAACAATTCCTCAGGTAGTCTTTTCTCTAACATGATTTTGTATGAATTTCACGACTCACCTGAAGTATTTATTCAGGCAGCTGCAACCAGCTGCTACGTGGCGACTCATCCGAGGCTTGTAAACGTGAGTGGAAAGTACTTCGCAGACTGCAACGAAGCTTCAACTTCCAAATTGGGATCCAACGCAGACGAAGCAGCAAGGTTGTGGACTGCCTCGGAGCGTATGGTTTCCGGAGACACAGAGGCAATTTTCAAATAATAAACTCAAAAAAACATACAAATACAATATAGATAGGGTTCGAAATACCTAGTATGAGAGATGATATAGAGTCCTATATATGGTTTGCCCAGTTTTGTATTGTCCACACGGAACTGTGGAAGAAACATTCGTTAGATGGAGAGGGGTGTTTACAACTTTGGGTTGGGCAGGGTAGAGTGAGAATGTTTGTTCAATGGAGTTAAACTTATAAATTTATATATAATTATGGGATGATAGTGTATTTTTTTTTTTAATGAAGTTAAAATTATATTGGTAATATATTTTTTTTCGGTGGGTGGTAGTGTAATTTTTTTTTCCAGAGGTCACTTGACCACACTTGCTTGGCTATGGCTCTATCCCGGTTTTGGGTATCTATATCGTGTGTATATCTATATGGTTTTGCTAGTCCATATTTGAAATTCTTTCATTTTGGAAAGGGTTTTGATCCTATTTTACTCTCTCTTTTTTTTTTTTTTGCAATAACCTTAATTTTAATCTTTAAAATTCAGCTTGTCTTAGGCTTGGCGTATAACTTTTAGAATTCAGAAATATAATCCTACATAATATTTCTTATCTCATGTGATACGTACATAATCTCTCTCTCTCTCTCTTATTTCAGAAATAATTTATATCTTCTCTTGTCTTGTCAGATATCCAAACGTTTCCTTCGTAGATTGAAGAGAAGTTATATGCTTAATTTTTGTTGTCCAAGGTTACGAAACAAGTTTTTATTCAACAATTCTTCATTCACTAAACAAATAAAAAGTTATTTTGTAACTTAGCATATAAAGACAAAACAATAGTGTTCTGTACAAAAATGAAGGGTGAAAACCATTCCATTCATTTTTTAATTTTATGGCGGTGCTAATGAAACTAGAATTGCTAGTTAAGTAACATCCATAGCTTTGTTCATGAGAAATGAATAGAGAATATTCAACAGTAAGGGAGGGGGCTCACGACCCATGTGGGTGTTGAGTTTGGGGGGAGTATCTTTGGACGTGGATGTGGACGTGGACAAGCATGTGTTTCAGAAAAATTAAGAGTTACTTCTCTCGTTTTTCCAATGACATGTTTAGATTTTAGTCAGAGTCGCAAAATCTATAATATCATAAAAATTAGAAATTTGGATATAGTCTTACTAACAATTGCCCAATATGAGGTGAATCAATAGTTAAAGGTCATATAATGCCAAAAAAAAATAGAATTTCATGAATACACATTCCCAAGCACTCTCATGTGTTCTTGAACATGATCCACAAATTTCCATGTATTTTTTGAACCTTAACTACTGTGCAAAAATTATGGTTACCATAAAGAGCTTTGACTGTCCGACAAGCACTTCCTCTCGAGGACATATTTGTGGAAACCCAAAATTGACATGGTCTAGGTCTACCCATTGCAGCCCATTCATTATCTGATAATAATCACTTTATAGAGTTGTTCCACCATGTTCTGCTACCTCAATTGGATAATATTCTTAAGGTGGGGTTTTTCTTCCTCTCTCAAGTGGATCCTTTTTTTCTTTATCTTTATCCTTTAATTTACACAATAGTCCTCACTACATCTATGTCACACACACTTAGTAAAAGAAATCCATGTTCCTAAGGAAAATTGTTCAATGTTCTTGCAACAGTAACCATTGTGGCAAATGTGCTCTGACCGATGAGGCCACACGAAAAGGGAAAGGGTTTGCCATGTCATTACTATTCATCTTACTAATTCTGAAGTATCATGTTAGCATGCAGAATACGTGTTCAGAGACAACTTAATAATTACTCAGTAAAAGAATAACTGAGTCATGTAGTGTATATGTCCCATATGATGGGTCATATTTTTCAAATATCGACTTGGTACATTTATATCTAATAGGGATGCAAATTCTAAAAATTTTGAGATTTTCTCACAAATTTTGGTATGACATGAAAGACTTCTAAAATTCTAGGGGTGCGATCGCCCCTATGTACCCCTTCTCAGATCCATCAATTTTTGCAACAAATAAACAAACAAGTGTAAGAAGCATAGCTCTAGAGCTAAAGTATGCATCTCCCATTTATGCACACATTGCATAAAAGGTAAACTATGACACTGCAAACTGCATTTGCAGAGATTAGCAGAAATTCAAGCTACTTATGCTTTTACAATACAGATATCTGCGGTGTACACAGCCTCATTATACTTGTTCCAAATGACCTCTCATCACTGGGACGCCTAAACAAGTCAAATAAACAAATGAAAGAATCATAATATTCATAAATCAATATGAACAACCATTACAAAATGAATTTCAGCCCCCTTCCTTGACAAGAGCTAATTTGCAGAAAAATCAAATTGACTATAGTATACCTTTTCATCTATACTCTCAGTAAACAAGTATTCTCCTGTCATATACATGCACTTCACCAGCTAAGATACCTATGAAATTAAGCTCGCTACAACAGTGTCCGACGCTGCTATCCCTATATAAAGTTCCTAAAAATGGAATTGCCCCTGACGACACCTTCAAACCTTGGATTTCAAAGGCAAATAGGTAACCCATAATTGTGGTACGGTCTAATTCGTTCATCCCGGCCTGCGGTTACAATCACAAGACCCAACATATGAGAAGTATACGTGTTTTGGCAAGCACTCATCCATAATTTGTAATCGGATGTAAACATTTTGGGTGAAACTGCCATTTGCCTTGAATTGGGTAGTTTCTCCTCTGGCCAAGTCACAGATCCGTTGGACAGAGACTCCAAGAGAAGCCCACGGCTCAGAGAGAAACAATTGGGAGAAGATAAAGGCATGCTCTTGAGTAAATCCTCATTGCATTGCCCATTCACCATGATAGGACGTGCCAGATCATCCCCCATGGATGGGTTAGGAAGTGATACAGGTGTGAAATTCATGCCACTCCAAGGTACAGCAATGGATGCATTGTGAGAAAAGAAACTCTCACAAGACCAAATGTTCTTTGCTCTGGAATGAGTTACGTCCTGGCTAACATAGTCCCAGATGTGGATATTAGAATCCTCACTTGCTGAGACAGTGTGTTTCCCATCTGCAGTAATAGATGCAGTCACCTGCCTTCCTGAAATTCGACGGCCTAAAAGAGGGGGACAGAAAGATTTAACGCTCAAAATAATAACAGATGGAGTTCCAAATAAAGAAATGAAAACATCTCTAAAGATATTAAAGATTGTATAATACTAGTACACAGAGCCACCCTGTCATTTCTATTATAATTCTACCTGCCCATGAACATAGGCAGCCATTTCTAGTACAATATTAGTATTTGGGCACTCCAAATTGTTGAGATTTTTCACATCATCCCCTAACACAATGAAAGCACACCATCGCACAAACAAGAAAGAATAAAACATAGCATGTACGTGGTTCGGCTCACACTGGTCTACATCATGTAACGTCCACGGTCTACGGAGAGAATCCATATAAATCATATAGATGAGAAACATGAGGCCAAACACACCCCAAAACTCGTCACCATTACTCGAACCATGAAACAATCCATGTTTCCCAGTGCCCCTGGTATTCAATCCCACCCACCCACCCACCATCTCTACCCATTTGATCTATTCTCTACAAGTTCCTAGACTTCCTAATAATTGGCAAACCCAAGATATCCTATACCCATAATGGAGTTTTAGTGGATTTCAGAATAATTGGGTCCCGCATCATACAAGACACACCCCCCAACCAAAATTCTCAAAATTTTACCATAGCCCCTCCTTAGCAATATTCCTAGGTCCACCATTGCCTATGAAGGAATACTAGAATATTTGAGAAACAGTATTGTGAAGTGTTTTACGATTCTCATTTATCACATATATTTATTGCTCTCCCCCAACTATCAGATATGCATTTTGGCAAGTGAAATCCATTGTAGGTTATTTAGTTTGTAAAGGGTATCTGATATGTCCTTGGCATTTTCGCACTCAAATTCATTGATCATGAATAAATCTTGATACTGCCTAGGAAAAAGATAAAAAAAACTAATGAAAAACCTCAACGCTCACCCTTGAATTTGTAGATGACATCAACACCATGAAGAATTCAAACTTGGGAATCAGCAGAAGTGACAAGTACTTTGCTTGGATCGCTTGGGAAAAACTGTAGAGTGAAAACATAAAACAACAGTAAGTCTATAAACGAACAAAGTTGAAATAAAAAAGCAAGACAAAAATCATTCAATTTCTTTTGGTCTTCTGAAAAGAAAACTAGTAAAGAGAAGGCAAGGGGCAATTACCTGAAAGTCACTTATTCTCTTACATGGTAACTTCTTTTTCCCTTGTAAACATATCTGAGCATCCAGTTGCAACTGACTATCTGGTCCATGCAACACATGATCAAATAATGTTAAGCCTCCTAGTCTCATACTAAATTGATTTACTAATTATCATAAGAAGATTAAGGAGTAAATGTCTCTTGCATGATTCCAATTATTGGACCAATTATTGGAAGCTAAATGCTATTTTCATGGCCAACATTGTACCAATTGATGGACCTGTTATTCTAATTGGGTGGTGCAGCCTTCTTCTGTGATTACTATTACCGTGCCTGACGCCAGCTATGCATTCCACCATGTGAGGAAAAATGAGTCAAGCACTAGATACCCCCTTGGACCTGTCATTATTTTGTTGTCACGCCCCGCAACCTGGCCTATGTGGATCATGGGCAGGTGATGGCTGGTGGCTGGCCCACCACGGCCTACTTACCTTCATACGGTTGATCACCTGTGCATACTCGTTTAAAATGATACAAATTTTTCGCGGAAACGTCATACTGTATGAAAATAGAAAGGTGTGACGTGCACACAATTATACAGAGTTGTGCCTAAGTTTTAAACTGCTTACATAAATGTCGAATCCAACTTTAATTACATCATCTAGGGCCTAGCCCATCATCAAAGCTACATAATAAGGCTCGTAGGCCACAAAACTAAATTCTGCATACTAACTTCGCCTTAAGGCTCTTCGGACTAGCTTCCTGAAAAGGTTTTCGAAAACGTAAGTTAATTGCTTAGTGAATAACAATAATGCATGAACATAAAATACCATGGATCATTTCGTAGCATACATATCGTAATTAGTGTAAAACATGTGATTGAAATTTTATAAACTTGAAGCTCACGTAAACATGGCATACATATCTGAAAACATACCGTGAGCATAAGCATATCATAGCTTCTTAAAATCATGAGCATATCATAGGGTGTAACGACTTGGCATAACATAGTGATCATATAGGTCGGATGGCTTTTTAGGCTAGAGATCTCTATCGTACTGGATGGTCTTATTTCACGTCCCACATCCGTCTTAGGACTATCGGCTTGATTAATGTCCCGCCAGAGAGGACCCCGAGTGTCACCATGCATACATACTTTAAACATACTTTGTTTTTCACATAAATCCATGCTAAGCGTCAAAGTCATTTCATAATTATGTCAAATCATTCATCCATGGGTTTTCAATACATAGCATAACAACATTTGCATACATTTAGAAAACATGTCGTTCATATCATAACATATTCATTTAATGCATTAAAACATGAAAAATATATAAATATGCATAGTACATATTGAAAACATTTCAAAAATACATAATTTTGTTCATGACATCATGTTACTCACCTGGATTTCCTTGGCTAGGTGCTACGTCGCGTGTCCCTACATGTAAGGGATGAGAATGTTAATTTCTATGTTCAATAATTAGGATAAAAGACTCAATATAATATAAGTCTTGACTCGACTATAGGTGTTTTCGTTCTAGGCCACGACTTATTAAACATGGTCTACAATCCTCAATGGTTAAGCTAAAGACCTAACATACTTTGGACACAATTAAAATGTCATGAGAAAATGACAAAAATGTCTGAAAACTGGCCTGGAGTTCGAACGCTGGAATCAAGGCTAGAACTAGCGTTCGAACGCTAAGGCAACATGTTAGGTTTTCACTCTCTGTACGTTCGAACGCTGCACAGAGGCGTTCGAACGCTAAGGCAACATGTATGGTTTTTACTTTCTGTCCGTTTGAACGCTAAGACTAAATTCCTAAGCTTTCCTTCTCTATGCATTCATTCAAACGCTGGGTTTGGCATTCAAACGCTAAGGTTAAAAGTCTAGACCATTCGAACTCTGTTCATGGGCATTCGAATGCTGGCTGCGTATGGCAGCAGAAACAATAACTGGTTTTCACAAATTTTACGAAAACACTATCCACATCCTTCCAATTATTTCCAAGCTCCTAGGGTAAAAAGGGTGACTCAATGAGGTTACAATATCTCAAAACCAATCACCTATTCCAACCCCAGCATGGTAGATCTAGATTTAAAATTAAGACAAAATCCTAACATAAATTAATTTGGGGTTATTGAAACCCACACTCAATTTGGCTCAAATCTAACTTTGGTGCATGCTATTTAACCCAATGAGACTCAATAGAGCCTCCAAAATTTACACCTCTCATATATACATGAATAGGTTAGGGTCCCTTACCTCTTTTTCAACTCCTCAAGCCTACAAAATGGCTTCCTTGGTTGAGCTCCAAGCTCTCACTCTCTACTTCTCTCTTTCTCCCTTTCTTTCCTTCTCCTTCTTCTTCTTCCTTTCTCTTCTCTTTCTCTTTTCTATATTTCTCTCTCCCCGAATGTGTGTGTGTATGAGGGAGGTGTGAGAGTGTGGTGTATGTTTGCTGAGACACATGGTAAATAATACCATGTGGCTCCCCTCTTTTTAATCTGGTGATCCCTTTTTATTTTTTATTTTATACTGTTGGCGTTCGAACTCCAATCTTAGCGTTCGAACGCTAAGAAAAAAACGTGAAATGGAGATACTGAGAGCATGAAATCTGCCACAGGCGTTATACTTAATAATTCAAGGATTCTTAACTTAGATTTTATTCGTCTAACTTAATACTTAGCCTCTTTAATCGGCATACGGAGTATAATTTATGTATTTAACGAATTTAAGAGATTCGGGGTGTTACATTTGTAGTTAGAAATTTCACTCAAGTGTATGTAATAGTTGGGCTTAGTTTGAGTCTTGTGAGCTTCAGAGTTCTAATATCCTGAAGACTCAGGTGAAACTTTCTACAAACATGAAAAGATCCTGAAGTTTGTACTGGAAAAATCAATCAACAAAGAAGTTTATCACCATCTTCCTCGTTTCACTTGGCACCAAACCAACAACATGATCCATGGTCAACTTAGCCAAACCCATGGAATTGCTCACTACTACAACCAAAGCATTCCAACTCTCAAGAAGGCTTAATAACATTGTGAGCGCCTTGACTTCATCGTCAAACGAAATGTCAACATTATTCCAATTGTATAATCAGTGCATTGAAACCATTGATATGATCAATCGCAATTTCTCTTTCAAACATCTTCAAGTTGAACAACTTTTTGATTAGATGAACTTTGTTCGCAGTTGAGGGTTTTCCATACATCCATGTCAGAGCAACCATCAAACTTTCGATTTTCTTCTTGCTTCTTACATTGAATGCAACAGATTTGCCAATAGCCAGCATTACGATCGAGTAACTTCCACTCATGGATCTTCATATCTGCCGGCTTCTTTGACACTCCTCCAAGAGGAAAATAAAGATTCTTCTGGTAGAGATAATCCTCAGTCTGCATTCGTCCATGGCCCGAAGTTCAAACCATTGAATTCCTTGATAAGAACCTTTCCTTCTTCTTCTGTTGTTCCTGCTCAGAACCGACGTTTGAATACCAATTGTGTGTTTTGCCTAGGAACAAGCATAAACCCAATCTAAGGACTCCGAGCAAACACATGTAAACAACTAATCCTAAAAGGAAGTAGATCAAGCACACACAAAACAAGACACAACATTACGTGGTTCACCCAATAATAAGGGCTACATCCACGAAGTCGTTGCGGCTTCACTATAAGAATCAAAATAGCATAGAGAAATTTCTCAAAGGGTGGGCAGTCTGGAGTAGGGAGTTAAAAGTTAGCAGGAAATCAAGTAAAATGGAGTTGTTTCTTTTATGTCATCTGCTAATTTCTGAGAGCATTTCATGCCTTACACGATGTTTGGTTCTTAGAAATAAAATATATTTATCTTATGTTATTTTGAAACAAATAATGAAAAATAAAAATTAGAACAAAAAAAAGGATGTCCAAGAGTAATAATATAGACGAATTCTGATTACTACATACTATCTTATGTTAATAAGTTTCCAGTCTTAGCGTCAGAAAGCATAATGGATTATGAGTTTCCCACAATTCTCAGTGTAATTAGTTTAATACGCAACAGGTGTGATGTCCCTAAAGGGAAAGGGAATGTCACTGTTGACAATGCATGTGTACTTATTATGTCATAAAAACGGTCAGTTTCCATCCATTAAGCCCACAATTCCTTCCTGTAATAGTTCAGTAGGTTAATATTTCTTAACCAAAATCCCTAAAAAGTTCTGAAGCTAAAGGTTACTACAATAAACTACAAAAGATAGAAGGTCACCAACCTTCCCAAATGCGTACTTTTCAATCTATTGAACCGCTGATGAAGAAATTTTCATCCACAGGATTGAATTCTACACAGGTCACTGCATAAAAAGTAAAAAGAGTAATCAATGCACATTGAACTATATGAATTGAGAAAAGATTATGACTCTGATGAATGAATTAACTATACTAATATATAAAGGCAATACGAGGGGCAACACCAAAATTTGGTGAATCCTCCTTTTTTGAAGCTGTGTCACACATCTCCCCAATCCAATAGCCAAAAGGGTAAAATTGGGAAGTTAAACAAACCTATTCAGTTGACTTTAAATGTCTACATTCTTCTACAACTGTGACACAAGAGTAGTTTTTGCTTCAAACAAGTCCCTGTACACACAAATCTATCAGTTTTTTGTTTTCTTAAAACCACTAACAACTGCTCCTGTTTTATTAATTGAAAGGGTAAACACGTGAAATCAAATTAAATCTTTCCTCAGCACGAGGTCTCCAACTGAAAACTGTCTGAGTTGGACCTTCTGATTGTATGTTTTGGCTAACTACTTTTGATAGTCCGCCATTCGTATTAGTACATTCTCTCTTCGTTCGTTAGTGAGCTCGAGGTCCCGAGATAAAACTTCCTCATTATGACTGGCGTTGTATGCTTCAGTCTATATTGTGGGCAAACCAACCTCCAACATGATTACAATTTCGAATCCGAAAGCCAAAGCGTAAGGCATTTCGTTCGTTGCTTTTCGCGGCGTGGTCTGATAGGCCCACAAAATGTTTGGCAATTCCTCGACCCATTTGCCTTTGGCTTTTTCACACCTCTTCTTGATCCCGTTCATGATTGTTTTGTTGGTGGCCTCAGCTTCCCATTGCACTACTGGTAGCTCAGTGTTGAATTGTAGAACTCGATCTTCAATTGTCCTAACAAGTCTTTAACTTTTGTGCCCACGAATTGAGTTTCATTATCTAATATAAAGGCCCTGAGATACTGAATCTAGATAGAATGTTTCTTTGGATGAATCTGATTGCATCCATCTCCTTGATTTGGGCTAGTGGTTCGGCCTCCACCCATTTTGTGAAGTAGTCCGTCATTGCTAACAAAAATTTCTTGTTCCCAAGAGCTCAGGGCAGGACCCCCACGATATCCATTCTCCATTGGACAAAGGGCCATAAACTGGTGAGAGTGGTCAAGTCCATTGCTAACTGATGAATCAAGGGGGAGAAGAGTTGGCACTTGGTACACTTGCGAATGTACACTTGGGCGTCCTTTTGCATGAATGGCCACCGGTATCCCTGAGTAAGGACCCAGTGAGCCCATAATCTTCCCCCTCAGTGCAGTCTGCAAATGCCTTCATGGATTTTGAATAGCACATATTCTACTAGGCTCGGGTGAACACACAGTAGGTAGGGGCCCATATATGATCTTTTGTACAGGTCCTTGTTGGGGGAGATCTAGACTCGTACTGCCTTTATTTGAATTTTGTGTGCTTCTTTCTTATCTTCTAAAAGCTTATCTGTCGCATGAAGTTCACAATTGGGTCCATCTAGCTTGGTCCCAGCTCAGTCTCGACGAGGATGGATTCTTGGGTCATTTCGAGACTGGAGGTCAAGATTAGATCGACTACAATGGTACACCTTGTTTCCCCTTAAAAAATTGATGTCATGCCTGCCAGTGCGTGTGCATGTGAATTTAAGTCCCTCCTTACTTGCTTAATTTTGACTGCTTCGAATTTGGTAAGGAAGGCTTTCGTTATTGCCAAATACTTAGCCATCTTGGCTCCCCGAGCTTCAAACATCCTTGTGACTTGGTTGACTACCAGCTTTGAGTCACTAAAGATATTGAGCTTGGAAACCTTTAGTTTACTAACAGACTGAAGTCCCGCAATAAAGGCTTCATATTCGACTTCATTATTTGTTGTAGAGAAATTTAGCCTGAGACAGTGCTAAAAAATTTCTCCTTCAAAAGTTTTTAAAACAACTCCTGCCATTGCTCCTAGGCTATTTTTTGCTCTGTCAATGAACATCTTCCAAGACGAGGTGAGATCAATCTGAGGTGGTTCTACAACAATCTCTGGAACCTTAGAGATCTCTTGTTTTTGCATTTTGGGGTGGTTCTCTAATGACCTCGTGATCCCCGGTACTAGTTAAAATTCAACTGACTTTGCCTCTGAGCTTTCCTCCCCTTTGTGTATAGACGCAAGGTAACCTTGCTTTGGACTCATAGATCGGGGTGAGAACTCAGCCACAAAATCGGCCAAGACCTATCCTTTTATTATTGCCCTTAGCACAAGTTTTATGTTTGATTGTCCAAGCTCAACAGTCCATTTGGAGAGTAGGCCAGACAGGTCTGCATTTGACAAAAAAAATTTAAGCGAAAACTTCATGTATACAACGATGGGATGTGCTTAAAAATAGTGCATGAGTTTCCGTGAGATTAAAACTAGGGTCAAAACAAGATTCTCCAGCGGCAGGTACCTTGTTTGGAAATCCATAAATATTTTGCTAACAAAATAGATTGGGCATTGCTCTTCATCTACCTTTATCAGAAGTATTGAGCTAGCGCCATGTTTAGATACAATGAGGTAGACATAGAGCATCTCTCCCTCATCCGGAGTGGAAAGAAGCGGTGGTTCGATTAAATATTTTTTGAATTGTTGGAGTGCGAGCTCGCACTCCTCGATCCATAAAAACTTTGTATTTTTGCGGAGGAGTTAGAATAGTGGATGACATTTATCAGAAGACTTACTGATGAATCAGTTGAGTGCTGCTACCATTCCAATCAGTTTTTAAACCTCATTCTCAGTCCTTGGGCTAATGAGGTTGCTAATCGCTATAATTTGCTTTGCAAATTTCCTCGATCCCTCGTCTTGTAACCAAGTGCCCCATGAATTTTACCGAGCTCACCCCGAAAGTGCACTTCGCTACGTTCAATCTCAGCTTGTGTTTTCTTAGTATTGTGAACACTTCGATTAAATCCCTGACATGGTCTGACTCTCTTTTGCTTTTAACCACCATATCATCGATGTATGCATCCATGGTTTTATGCATGATTGCCTCAAATATTTTGGTAATCATCCTCTGATATGTGACTTCAGCGTTTTCTAGCTCGTAAGGCATAACCATATAGCAGAATACACCTCGGGGGATGATGAATGCAGTTTTTTCTTGGTTGGGCTCGTGCATTGTTATTTGGTGATAACCTCGATATGCATCCAGAAAGCTCATCTGGGCATGACCCGAAGTGGAATCCACCAATTGATCAATCTTCGATAAAGGAAAATAGTCTTTCGGACAAGCTCGGTTGAGGCTTGTGAAGTCGATGCAGACTCTCCACTTACCAGTCTTCTTCTTTACCACAACTGTGTTGGATAGCTAGCTTGGGTAAAAAACTTTTGTTAATTCACTTGCTTCCTTCAACTTTTCCACCTCTTCAATCACAGGATCCACATGCTCAGTTGCGGATCTTCTTTCTCGTTGTTTCATTGATCGGGCGTTGGGGAGGACGATCATTTTGTGTTTGATGAAATTGGGGTCTATCTCGGGCATCTCGTAGGGTGTCCATGCAAACACCTTGATATTTTCTGTAAGGACTAGATGAGTTCAGTTCTCTCTCATTCCTCTAGGTTTGCAACAGTGAGAAAGAAACAATCCGAGCTTAGCTCATCCAGTTCATAGCGTACCAGGTCCTCCACGACCTTAGCCTCGGGTTCTCTCCCAATGTCTTTTAGGACCTCGTGCTCTTCTTCAATTAGTTACACCTCTTTCATGACTGCTTTAGTGGAGATTATAGCAAGGTAGCATTATTTGGCCACCACTCCTTTCTCCTTGTGTAACCAATCTCAGTCGACAACTGCGTTATATGGGGAAGGGATGTCAACAACAATGAAATCCGTCACTAGCTCTTGGGAACTAGATCAGATTTTGAGAGTTACAGTTCCCAAATGAGCGTTAAAATTGACTAGAGCGGCTCAGGTTGGTTTTAAGTCTAATTTTAAAAGTTTGAGTTGTTTAAAGAGGTCATAATACCTCATCTCGATAGAGCTCCCCGTGTCCATCGGGATTCTTTTCACGTCGTAATTGTTTATTGTTTATCTTGAGCTGGATGACCAGGGAGTTAGCATGAGGGTGTTGGACCTTCTCCAAGTCGGCTTTGATAAAAGTGATACTTCTTGGCTCAAACATTGTCTACCTAAGCTTTTTAGCCTTTGATTGGATCGAGAGTACCTCGTTCATTTGTCTAATCATGCGAATCTCCTCCCAGATCCTATTCTCAAGATTGGCGTGATTTGGGCTCCCTATCATGTGAATAATCCCCAAGGGAAAGTCTTCCTCCTGGGTTTCGTCTATTTTTTCACTGCTTTGGTCGAACCTGGAGTTTGGTTTGCCCTCAGCTTCCTCTGTACTGGTCTTTTCTTGGTCAACGAACTATATGAAATGTTCATCCCGGATTGCTGGTCAAGGAATGTCTTCAGAGCTTGGCAACTCTCAATTTTGTGTCCTTTGTCCTCGTGATAGGAACACTTCCACCGTTGATTGCGCCTTTTGGGGTTCCCTCCCAAAGGGTCAGGCTTCTTGAAGTACGACTTATCTCCGATTTAGGCCAAGAGCTTATAGATCAGTTCTTTGAAAACCACATGATTCCTTGCTTTGCTTGATTTTTCGTGTTCATTCGAGCCTTCCTTTCGTCTTTTGAATTGCCCTTCACCCCAGGGAGTTGAGCCTGTGTTTCATTTTGCTTTCTAGACGTCATCCTCTAGCTGAGCGAACATTTTGACCTAAGACATGAGGTCCCGGAGGTCGTTCGAAGGGCTCAGCATTAGGTTTTCCCAAATCATTTCACTAAGAGTTAGCCCGAACTTATAACTGGCCTCTACTAGCTCCTCTGAACATTCTTTGATTTCATTATAAGACTCCCAATAACATTTGTTGTAATTGTGGAGTGATTCGTTCTTGCACTTTTTGAGTGTCAAAAGAGAGCCAACGACCTTTAGTGCTTTGGTGTTTATAACGAACCGAGCTACAAATAACTCAGTGAGTTGGTGAAAGCTTCCAATCGATTCGGCGAGCGACCGATCAAACCATTTCAACCCAAGATCACCTAGGCTTGATGGAAACACCCGACACATTAGTGCGTCTAGGTGATTCCAGAGCGTCATCATCTATCTGACCTAACTGTGGGATCTTAGGTCTGATTTCCTGTCGTATAGTATGAACTTTGGTGGCATAAATTTCTCTGACAGATGCATTCCCTCGATGTCTCAAGAGAATGGCATTTGGTACCTCGGGACTGGTTCCCTTGGTTTGGGCCTAGTTGTTTGAGTTGTTAACCCTATCAGGATGATGTCTTTGCTCGATGTCACGGCAGTTCGGCTGTTAAACTTATCGCGCTGATCACTTCCTTGGTTATGCTTGTCATTAAGAATCTAGCGGAGATCCATACAGGAGGGAGTTTGGCTGGGCAATACTCTTCTCTTGCTCAACGCAACAAATTTACTATCGCTTTGGCTATCCAAGAAAACGCAAGATCTACACTACCTTCTATTTCTACCAGCCCGAGGTGGGTGACCACCTTTGGGTTGGTCCTTTGGTCTTGTCTTTAGATGGTCCTGCCTCTACCACTTGGACTTGCTTCATCAACCTATTATCAACCAAAATCTGCGCCACTTTGGCCAACTGGTTTTGTAGGCATTGGATGGTTATGTCCTGGTTGTCTCCTTCTCTAGGGATCAACCGACCTAAATTCTTCCTAGAGGTGGCCCTAGTTATCCTTTGGGCATCATCCAGTAGTTTAGTCCCTCTGCCCCTAGGAGTTTTGGGTGCATGAGGGGTCTCCCTACGAGTTTTTCGACTTCCAGAATAGTTACTGCTTTGTGATGCCATCAGAATTGGCTTTAAATGTCAATAATCGATTTCCCACAAACGACGCCAATTGTGGAGTGTGAGTTTATAAGATGAGAGAAAGAAAATCAAAGATAGACACCTGCAGTGGTCCTACGGCAGTTCAAGTTGTTGTAATTAGTCACTAGTCAGCAATGTGCATAACTGCAATGTAGAAACAGTAAGAACGGACGCCGGAGCTATTTTCAAGAGATAGCTTTCTGACGGTCAAGTTAGATGACCAAAAAGCGTACGGATAGAGAGTTTATGTATTTCTCTAGAGTGAATTCGCGGACCTTTAAAAGAGAGAAATACTAACTTTATATTGCATAGCTCGGTGCATGTTTTGATACGCTAGCTGTCTTGTCACTGGACATACTATAGCCCAGCGCGTGCTCGTACACGCCGACCACTGTGTCAGTGAGTAGAAAGCTAACCCAACCACGCTCTTAGGGCCTAGCTGGTAGCCTGTCATTGTGCTGCCGACATCTCAATCCGGGCATGGAGACTGTTAGAAGAAACTTTGACGTGCAAGTTACCTTCTGTCCTTTGACATCCCTCGGGATTGCCGCTGGTTGTTGCCCCTTGTCCAAACTCTAGTGCGGTTATTCTTCCAAGCTTGTCAAATAGCGATAGCTCGGTGAAGGACCCTACCCTAGCAAGGCCGTATTTTGTCCTTGTATATTTTGCCCCCTTACAATTGTAATCATAAACATGAAGACCAAATCATCAAGTGATCTATCCTACACATTTCTAGT
>BRYE01000015.1:1752631-1767631 GCA_030159115.1 Actinidia arguta var. hypoleuca | reverse complement strand
GACAATGCTTCACCCATAACATTTCCTTTTTAGCTTCCGCTTCAGGCTTCTGTCGTAGATAAAGCAAATGCATTTCTGTAACTTGGACTGCCACAATATGGCTCCTCCAACAAAGATAAATAGGAACCTTAATGTAAATTTTATTCCATCAAGATTGCCAACGATCAACATATCATCCACGTAGAGAAGGAGGAGGACAAAGTTGCCATCCAGGAATCTTCGAACATAAACGCATTGGTCTGCTATAGTTCTCTTGTACTCCTGATTCACCATGAAGAAGTCAAACTTCTTGTACCACTATCTTGGTGTCTACTTAAGGCCGTATAGACTTTTCTTCATTTTGCAAACAAAGTGCTCCTTCTTGGGAACTTTGAAACCTTCAAGTTGCTCCATATAGATTTCTTCCTCCAAGTCTCCTTGGAGAAAAGCGGTCTTCATATCCATATGCTCAAGCTTTAGGTTCATGCTAGCTATCAATCCCAATATCACTCAGATTGAGGTCATCTTCACTACTGGTGAGAAGATTTCATCCGAGTCAAACCTCTTTCTTTTGCTCCAATCTTTTGAAAACCAATCGGGCTTCTTACTTAGCTAGCTTCTTGCTGCCATCTCTCATTAGCTTGAACACCTACTTGTTTCCCAGAGCTCTCTTTCCCTTTGAAAGCTTCACTAACTCATATGTCTTGTTCTTTTACAAATACCTTATCTCATATTGCATTGCTTGCAACCATTTCTTTTTCTTCATATGAGCTTGGGCTTTTTTGAAGTTCTCCGGTTCCCCCTCATTAGTGAGCAAAAGATAATTTGAACTCGGATATCTACTTGATTGAGTCAGAGTTAGCCCACTTCTCAACATCCTTGGGTCGTCAACATTAGGCAAATAACGAACTTCACCATTTGATTGACGTGATGGTCTTACAACTTCTGGGGGAGGGTGTGTGACTCCCTTTGCTCGACACCCTATGCAACCTCTTCATCGTCTGTGACAACCTGTGATGGTGATACAATATCTAGAGCATTGGAACTCCAACCATTGTTCTATGGGCTTTGTAGGACTGTTTTCTCATGTTAGATACCGCATTCGGCGTAGTATGCCTCAAATACCTTGGAAGTGTACTCGCCTCCATTGTCCATCCGGAGGCACTTCAATTTTTTGCTTGTTTTTCTTTCAACCATGTTGCATCAAACTGTGGTCTTGATCTACACATCTCCGATTCCCACAATCTTTGAACAACTCATGTTGCTCATCTTCACCGTGCCAAATTCTCCAGCTTTGAACGTCATGAAGAAATCTATGTTGGGTGTGGCGTGGTAGGAAGTTGTTGTGTTTACCACCCACTCGGCATCGTAGTTTGCAACGTGGAGGCATTCCTTTTCTCCAATGGAGAGTACTGCTATCTCCTATGATATAGCGACCACGGTATCACCATCTTTATTCTTCGACTGTTGATTGCTTTGTCCTTGCTCCTTTTGTAGCTTCCAAAAATCCCTCCTTATGTGCCCTTCAATCTCGGAATGATAACACTTGATATTTCCCTTTTGTGGATTTCTATCATTTCTTGGTTTGCCTTGATCTTGAGACCTTCCTTTGCTCTTACTTTTGTCCCTGCCTCAACCTTTACTGTTATTCCCTCAGGGCCATCCTCGATTCTCGATGACCAAAGCATGTGTTTGATCTATGCCTGCTTCCTTCCTTCCTTCTCACCTTTTTGTTGAATAGAGCATCTTTGACTAAGCTCATAACTAGTTTGGTCTCGGACACGAAATTGCTAAGAGAGACCACTAGTGTTTTCCTACTATTTGCCAAAAAAACTAAGGAGCAATATGACCTACATCTCATCATCCAACTTCATCTCGATGGAGGCAAGATGATTAATCAGGTTTTGAAATTCACTTGTGTGTTCCTCCATTGAACACCTGCTTTTGAGCTTAAAGATCACGAGACTTCTCATAAGTATGACTTTATTTCAAGTAATCTTTAAATGGTACATAGTCTTCAGCTTCTTTCATAGACTATAAGTCTCCGTCTCCTAGGCAATATGGTGGAATACGATGTGGTCAATCCATTATCTGATTTGCCCAACAATCTTCCGATTGCTTTTCTTTCAATCGGCATCTTTCACTGCATCCCGATGATGAGTCCTTGAAATACAGTAAATCTTCCATATGTGACTTCCAAATAGCATAATTTGAAGTTAACTTTATCATGGCACCCGATGATGAGTCTTTTGCAGCTATAGTCTAAATATGGACTTAACATTCTCTTTTAGAGTCTTTGGGGTAGAATCTTGCAAAACTGATGCGCGATTGCATCTTGAATGATTGATTTAGTCGAAATTATCTTTTTCTAGCCCAAGATGCAATTTTCATAACCTTAGGGATTGGAACATAATATCACAAAAGTACATTTTTTCTAAATAGGATGACGTTGCACTTGTGATGTCGTGGCATCTATCGTGGTCTGATAGGTGCTGACTAGGAGACAGTTGGCCCGTGGCTCGGCTTCGGCGCGACGCAGCTCACGCATCTGGAGCTTTGCTCGTGCGCACATTGGACGAGTGGTGTGAGTGAGATTCACTTGCTTTCCTCTTTGGCATGCGTGCAAGCCCGTGTGTGAGTCTAAGACACTCGCCGATAGTTATGGCAGCGCATTCCGGTGTGTGGGGTGCGTGCTCTGGACCGCTAGATTTAGGTCGTGCGCGTGTGAGTGTGTGGAGTCGTTTGGGCTTGCGTTTTGCACCGTTGGTCTTGTATCGTTGCGATCTACATCGTGGTGCGCTTAAACTTCAGATCTGAACGACTTCGTTTTCTGACCTAGATCGTGAACTCACGAAATTCGGCGATATCACTTTGTTAGGCTAGAAATGAAGTAAAAAAAGCATAAAACAAAAAATGGTTCGTCAAGTGTGCTTACGTCCACGGGAGGGAGAAAAATAATGCACTATGGAGAAAAGAAAGATTACAAGGAGGAGTCTATCGACACTTTCTCTACTCTACTTCTCACTACTTTATCTCTCTCAACCTCTATCATAATCTACGCTCCTTTTTATAGACCAAGAGAAAGAGGTGCTAAACGTTTAATAGTTTAATAGGATACTGAATTGTTATCTTATCCTAGCTTGAAAAATTTATCCTAACTGAAATACTAACTTAAGAATTATAATCAACTCAAGAGTTAAACTCAAGACTAACTCAAGACTATCAATTCAGTTTTTTTAACCGCAAACCGAACCATCTGAAAAAAAAACTAAGCCGAACTATATGATTCAGATCGGTTCGATCGGCTTTGCTGTACAAAGTCGTTTTTTTGGGGAACTCCCAATCTACTCCCACACCTCACGTACTGGTAGGATGCGCCTAGGAGTTCATCTCAAGGTCAACTTTAAGCTAGGGGAGGGGACACATCACACACTATTGGGCTAAATAAACGTGGCCGTAGTGTATACAAAAATAAGCAGATTGATAAACAAATTAAGAATCAACATATTATTAAATCTTATTAATCAAGTTCAAACAACTCACTACCCATTCCACTTGGCTAGTCTTCACCGTAGGTCCAGTTTGAGATATAGATTTTTTTTTAATTTTTTTAGTTTCTTAATTTTTTAGTTTTTTTTGTTTATAGTAAACTTTTTTGACGTTTAATCAAAATTTTATAATTTTTTAGTTCCTCTTGATTAGAAGAGTCCGAAAATATATTTTTTTATTTAATTCAGAAAAAAATTCATTAAAAATCAAGAAAAAATATGTTTGGATAAAAATATTTTTTTTCGTTATTAGTGAACTTTTTTTTGAATTAAATAATTTTTTTATATTTTCAGAGTCCTCTCATTAAGAGAAATTTAAAAAAGATAAAATTTTGAACAAACGCCATAACAAGTTCACACAATAACACTCAAAAATTAATTAATAAAAAAATTCAAAAAACTAATAAATAAAAAAACTCACAACGAAAGTGGCCTTTAGAGCAAACCAACGATCACAAATCTAGAGTGATGATGGGGTATTAGAGGATGCGTTAGCTTTGAAATTTTGAATAGGGGACACAACTTTTAGGTTCCATTTGGCCTATTTTTTAATTTTATTTTGAGATTGTTTATATGCATTAATTTTAATTTTAATTTTTTTTTTTTTTAATAATTTTTTTATAATTTGATCAAAATTTTATATATATTTTTTGTTCTTATTAACAATAGATATTTAAAAATATAAATTTTTATTCAATATTTTGTAAAAAAATCCACTAAAAGTAAAAAATTTAGCTAATTTATTGAATAGATTATTTTTAAAAATATTAAATAATTTTTTCACATTTTAAAATAAAAATTTAATGAGAAGAACACTCGAAAATCGAACAACTATTTTTTTTTTTATTTAAAAAAAGCTTGTTTTAAACTTGGCTTTTTAATTAGACGGGCGACAACATACTTTCTTCAAACACCTACAAAACACATCCCCACAGGCGTATCAGGATTCAGGAGTTTTCTTGCAGATCAATTCATGAAGAAGGGTTTTCTGAGGTCTTTCTGTGTAAGTGAACGCCGTATTTTTAACTTCGGCATCTTCCAATTCAAAATTGTTTTTGTTTTTTTGTCGTCAAATATACTGATTTTTCTTTCATTCGATGGCCTTGTCCTTGTGTTAAAGAAACTTGGAGGCAGAGGTTTCAGGGGCTTTTCGGTGCAAAGTGGCCTAAAGATTGAGGGTGTACAAGACATCATTGCCGTTGCTTCTGGTAAAGGAGGCGTTGGCAAGTCCACCACTGCAGGTTAGAGAGTTCCTCTTTTTTTCACTCTTTCTTCATCTGTCCATCAATTATTTTCGGTACATGATTTGGGTTTTGCTTTAGTCGCCTTATTTGGCTTGAACAAACCAATTCAACGGTTCTTACTGAAACTAGTGGGCTTTCCGGTTACTGGGTCGGGAAGAAATTGTGAGTTTTAGCCTTTGGAGTTTGTTTAGTGTATTGGTAATTGGTGTAGTTCTAATGTAGTTACATCATATTGTAGGAGCAGATGATCAAGATTTGGGTTAGGTGAATTTAACTTTGGGTTTTTCTATCTAACTACTTTCTTTTTGGATTCTTCCATAAAAAATATTATATGAAATATGGGTTTTTGAATAGAGGATTAGTTTTACTGCATAAGCAAAAAGTGGATGATTAATTGATAATTGTTATATTTTATATTACATTCAGCTAATGATATTATGCTGAGATTGAGCATGACATTTTGAATTCAGGATCTGGTGGTAGGGTTTTGTCAAGATCAGTTCTGAAAGCTCTTTTTGATAGTAACTTGTCGGCATATCTTTTTTCCTCTGTTAAGAGGGTCAAAATCACTGGCCATAGCAGCAGTGTCAATATATCTTGTGAGATGGATGAAAGCCGGGCTAGCTCCCTTAGCAATCCCTGAAACAAGGAAGAAGAACACTGTTAAGGCTTACCGGCCGGGGTTTGGCTGGAAAGACCCTTCGATGCCTAAGTCAATGACCGGAAAAGGAGTATGAGAGATGAGAACTTGATTTGGCAGAGTTTCAGTAGTGTTAGATTGCGTACCTGAGCTCTTAATTGTACTCATATTTATAGATGAGGTCACCTTGACTTTCAAGCCATCCATGGGCATGTGCCTTGCACACTCCCTCGTTCTCCGCCCCATTATTCCCGGCGAGATAGTTGGAAGATCCCCCCATGCGGTTTGGAGCTGCCCTCCCACTGCATTTTGTGGGTATGCATCCAATTCGGTCACGCCATGTGTAAGATCCGGTTTTCCCTAGACCAAACTCTCTGTCCTTCGGTCTGGTTGACCTAGTCCATGCGACTCAGATTAGGTTGTCTGACTGCTCGGTTCAGCCAGTATGTCCGTTCGTCCGGTCCAGGAGGAAATGCATTACTGACTTAGCCCAAGGATTGGGTGAGGTAGGATGTCATGGCCAATCCATGTCTGTCCAAACAGGTGGTTTGGGTTGGGCTACGTTTAGCCCAACAAGTTCGTTTGGCTCAAGCTTGGGACCAATTATGATTTGGGTCCATACAATTGCCCCTCAATTCTTGGTTTCCTCGGGAATTGGGAGCTATTCAAGAGTCTGAGCTCGACTTCATGAATATTCTGTTTGGCTTCCCATGTCTTTAGCTTATGCTTAACCTTCCTATTCTTGAGTCCCAACTTACGCTTAACCTTCCTATTCCTCAGTCTTGCCTTCTAGAAGGTCTTTGGTCGTCTCAGATCTATTGTTCGGCTATTGCTTGCATCGAAATGGGAGTCCAGCTTTCCACACATCATCTGGAGTTCGGCATCATATCTTTTTTAACTGGAGTTCTACTAATCCCCTCATTTGTGGACGTTCGGCTTTGTACACCAGGCTGAAGCTGCTTGATTTGCATATCTCAAACAAGTCTCATGCTATGAGTTCGGCCTCCCACACTCCATGTGTGAGTTCGGCTCTTGTCACTAGACCTGGGATTAGGCGCTGCACCATTCCTGAGGGTGTTCGACACTCTATGTTAGGCCTTAGAAGTCCAATCGTCTGACACACATGTCCTTGCATGTCCTTTCAGCGTCCTTTCATGCCACGCATTGCACTCTCATTTGAACTGCCCTTGCGAATTTCAAAGCATCCTTTGTGGGATGTTTGGGCGCGAATTTTGGCGCCTAAATGCTCCTTTGGACTGCCCCATTTAAACCCAATACCCTTCATTTCCCTCTTCTGTCTCTCCCTAGAACTTCCTCCTCTTCCAGAGTTTCTCTATCTAAAGCAAGGTTCAAAATAATGGCCAACCGTTATGTATCGGGGTTTTGGCCTTCTGATAATGTTGTTTCAGTAAATATTGTTCGATATGGGCCTATACAAGGCCATACCACTGATACCGATATCGATACAATTGCCGATACCGTGATTTAAAACTTTGCTCTAAAGCCTTCCTCTGGTGACGGTTCTAGAAGTCTGGTGAGCATTTCCGCGATCATATTCACGCGATTCGCTTTATGTAAGTCTTTTCTCTCTCTCTTTTAGTGCATCTTGTTTGTTCTCTGGCTTTCTTCAAAACTTTTTGCTTTTCTGATTTTTTTGCCCATACTATTGTGTTACTTTGCTACGAAACTTGCGTTGTGCCTGAATCTTCACTTCTTTTCTGCACTTTTGCCATTTTTCACGCTTTGTAGTTCACTTTGCGCCGCATTTTATAGATTTCGACGACTTTTCATTTTTTATGGTGACTTTTCTGGCGATGCAGGAGTACGTGTCTCTTTGACCTCACATCAATCACTTTAGCCGTTTGACTAAACACTAGGTGTGTTCTTTGCCTTTTTCTTTTCCTCTTTATACCGACCGAGCATTGTATTGGTAAATACAAGTGGTTGACCCAAAGTGGCACCACCTTGTCCCAATTCCGTAGAGACTATGCCATGCCCGACTATGTCACACTTATGCCTCCTTCACCAAACAACCATAGAATAGCAACTCGGGACTCGATACCTGTCCCCGTACTATTTATCGTGGAGCGTGGAGTTCGGTTTCCCCACTCAATCTAAAGTTTTTTTTCTAGTAAAAGTAACCTTATGTTTATGCAAGTGTCTTGCAACCTGGTTAGGATTATCAATACCTTCATTCGGCTCAGTCTTCGTCAAGATGTTGAGATCAATTTCCGGCACATCATTTTCTGATATACGCTCGTCTGCAAAGCTGAGTGGAATGGGTCTTGGTACGTACGTTATAAAGATGACTAGAAAATGATTATCAAATTACCTCCTAAGGACAAGCATCATGATGACATGTCCTGGACGTTAGGGGTGGCTTCGAGTATCCCCCGAACACCCAACTTCGAACTTTTCGCTTTTCTAGAGTGGACGTCAATCCAAGTCCTTTACCTTTTGCTCTTACTTTGCTTTTCGTCAGTCCTCTAAGGTTTTCTGACTAAGTTCGGCTTTCCTTGACTTTGTAATTAAAATCTTCAATCTGCACCCACTTTGCTTGGCTATAATTGACATACTGGACAACTATTCGGCACCTCTCTATTCAACCGAATTCTTGTACGAGTAACTTTCCTAATTGGACTCATCAACCGCAGAGGAAGAAGCCGAATAGGACGAAATCCATCCTCCTTGCCACACTTATTCAGACTCAGTTGCCTCTACATCCGCCGACAACCAACCAATGGGCGAAAGGGACCTGGAAATCATGGACCTGTTTGAGGCGTCACTACGGATAGTGCCATCTAGAATGCCTCTATTTAGTATTACCTTGCTCATGGAATGGTGCTCCCGCTCGACATGGAGGACCATTGACATTTGAGTGATGTTTGTCTCATGAGGACATCTATCCAGAGCCATATGATTGTAAGTGTTCTACTTTGTTTGTTTGGTCCTTACTACATTTGTTCGTCGCTCAACCTCTTACTGGTTTTCACCTTTCATTTGAACTTGTAGGGTCTCCAACGTCAAAGAAAGATGCTAGATCGCTTTCAAGGTAACATAAAGAAATTCAAGAAAGCCAAGAAAGAAATATCTGGCTGTGGTGAGGGCCGAAGCAAAGAAGGCTGAAGAAGAGAAGAAGGCAGTAGAAAAGGCAACCTTTGATGCTGAAGCCGAGGTGGATATGCTGGAAGAAGAGTTGAACTCAAAGGAAGAAGAGCTGAACCAACTCTGGAAAGATGCTATGTTGAAGGTTGGGGAGAAGCAGATGCCACACTCGTGCGAGCAGGCCTTTCGGTGGACTTAACTTTGTTTACTGAAGGACTCCCTGCCCCTGCTGTCGAACCGACTAACACCAAAACTACTCTTCGTACAGAGATCGAGGGCGATGATGTGAACCTGACCAACCTTGGTGATGACATGGCCACCTATCTGGTGGATCCATTGACTGAGCATCATGTTAACTGAAAGTCCTCTACCATCAAGTAATCTTTGTGGTTATGAATCAAGTTATTTTGATTGGTGGTATGACCATTTGTTCATGTACGACCATTCACCCAAAGATTGTTTTGTGGTTTCGGCTTGTTTGGTCGACCACTTTTGAATTGAACTGCATTATACTTGGCACCTCGTAAATTTATATTGTGAAAATCTTCTTTGTAATTGGACAAACTCGTCAGAGTAATTTTCCCAAGTGCCCCCAGTGTTGGGCGAAGGGCAGAACATCCAAGAAGGCCGAAGACAGATTTCGCCTCCCCCAAGGACAAAGCTGAAAGGGACCTCCACACTTGGAGATTTTTCCCAAGTGCCTCCAATGTTGGGCCAAGGGCCGAACATCCAGGGAAGGCCGAAGACGGATGTCGTCTCCCCCAAGGACAAAGTCGAATTCGCCAGCGTAAGGCTGTACTGTACTCCAGGGACCTCCGCACTCGGAAAATTTTCCCAAGTGCCCTCAATGTTGGGACAAGTGCAGAAAATCCAGGAAAGGCCGAAGACAGACTTTGCCTTCTCCAAGGACAAAGCCAAACTTGCCAGAGTAAGATAGTAGTACTCCAGGGACCTACGCACTTTGAAAATTTTCCCAAGTACCCCTAGTATTGGGCCAAAGGCAGAACATCCAGGGAAGGCCAACGACGGACTTTGTCTCCCCCAAGGACAAAGCCGAACTCACCAGAATAAGGCAGTACTCCAAGGACCTCTGCACTTGGAAAATTTTCCCAAGATCCCCCAGACCGAATGAGTGACCTGAACGCAATATATGGATGCAGGGAAAACTATTTCTTATTGATTCAACAACTTTCAGCTTTCATTACAAAATTCTTTCTCACTGGTTGAACTTCCTAAGGTTTGCGACGTTCCATGGTCTAGACACTTTTTTCCCACTCAGCTCCTCCAAGTTGTACACGCTAGTCCCAACAATTGAAACGGGCTTTCCCAGTTAGGTCCCAGCTTCCCATCTCGTGGACTTTTTGTGTTCGGTATAATCTTTTGGAGAACAAGTTCTCTAGGAATAAACTCTCTTGGAAGAACTTTCTTGTTGTCAGTGTTCTAAAAAGCGCTAGGCGGTAAGCGGGCGGCCGGAGGGGGTCTAGCGCCTAGGCAGTGCCTAGGCATTTTATTTATTTAGAGAATTAATATTTACTAAAAATAAAAATAAATGACCAAATATCATATTTTAACAAATTAATGACATCAAAATAGTAAAATTCAACTGTTTAATGTTGAATAATACTAAGAGGAAGATAGAAATGACAATTTAGGTCTCTAAAATACATAGAAATTAGAAACTAGGTATCTAACTTTTCTTCTCCATATCCCTCCAAGACTCTCTCTCCGTCGGACTCCAAGTCATACTTCTCATCTCTCTCCTCTTCCGTTTCCTGATCCGATAGAAAATCTTCTTCATAAAATTCTCTTACTTTAACATTTCTAGAACTTTTCTTAGGTTCTAGGGCATTATCCGCTCCAGTGTTCTAAAAAGCGCTAGGCAGTAAGCGGGTGGGTGGGGGGGGTCTAGCTCCTAGGCGCTACCTAGGCGGGCGGGTGGGGCTTAGCGCCTAGGCGGCCGGTTTTTAAAACACTGCTTGTTGTAAGGCTTCGTATGACGCTAGTCTGACCATCTCCGCCTCTATTCTTTCCTCGGCCAGGTCTACATCTCTCGCTAGGACCTCCTTGTTTTCCTTGTTGAATGCCTCAGTCTGTATGGTAGGCAGTCCAACTTACAAGGGGATCACAACTTCAACCCCGTAAGTCATTGAGAATGGGGTTTCCTCGGTTAACTTCCTGGGATTTTTTCGGTACGACCAGAGTATGCTCCCAATTCTTCAACCCATTTTCCCTTTGCTTGCTCCAATTTCTTCTTGATCCCACTCAGTATGGTCTTGTTGGATGCTTCGGCCTTGCTTTGGGGGTAAGCTGGAGTAGAATTATAGAACTTGATGATGAACTTCTTCATCTCTTCCTTCCTAATTAATGCCAGCAGTTTGGCCTCAACCCATTTTGTGAAGTAATCAGTAGCCACAACAAGAAACTTTTTGTCCCTTGCGCTTTCGGCAGTGGGTCAACAATATCAAGGCCCCACTGTGCGAACGACCAATGACTAGTTGGGGGTGTCAGCGGATGGATTAGTGGAGAAAACAATTTACATTTCTCACACTTCCTTACATATAGTTAGGCATCCTTCTGCATATACGGCCACTAATAACCTTGAGTGACAGCTCGTTGAGCCAATGAACGTCCTCCAATATGGCTCCCACACATGCCTTCATGGATCTCGTACAACAAATGGCACACCATGATCAGGTGAACCCAAAATAAGTAGGGCCATGTGAAAGACTTCTTGTACAAGTTTCCTGATGGTGAAATCTAGAACCGAGCAGCCTTCTTCTTGATCTTTTGGGCTTCCCTCTTTTCAGCAAGCAGCTGGTCAAACTTCAAGTAAGCCACAATTGGGTCCATCCAACCAGGACCAAGGTTGGTGTTCAGGACTTTGGCTTCCTCTATATCTTCAATTCTTGGTCGGTTAACGTGCTCAACCCATACATTCATATTGTTGTTTGTCTCCAAAGCCGAAGCCAAGCTGTCTAATTCATCACATGGTTGTTCTCTCTTCCTACCTACTCCACCTTTACGATTTTGAATCCCTTCATCAACTCCTTTGCTTTGTAAGTATTTGGTCATCCAATCGTCTCGGGCCTCATACTATATTGTTAATTGATTGATCACCAATTGAGAATCACTTGAGGCTGCGAGCTCGAGTCCAGCCAGGAGTGCTTCGTGCTTTGCCTCATTGTTTGAGACTGGAAAGCCGAGCCTAACAACCTGTTCAAGCACAACTCCTTCTAAGGATCTCTCCAGCGCTTGTATCTCGGTTGTTCGACGCTCCATCTACGTGAAGCTTCCAAATATCCCCAAGAAACAACTTCCATGACTCCGCCGAACTCCCCTCCTATAAGTTCGGTGCCTAGCTTGCTTGGCCCTGTAGTGAGTTGAACCGAGGGGGAGAACTTAGCGATGAAGTTTGCCAAAACTTGAGCTTTAATGGCGGTTCGTGGTAAGAAGGTCATGTTAAACTCGCCCAACTCCACCGCCCATTTGGATAACCTCCTCATCAGATCGGTTATTCTGATTACGACTTTGATGGGATATTTGGTTAGTACGTTGATTGTGTGGGCTTGAAAGTAATGGACAAGCTTCCTGGAGGCTATCACTAGCGCGTAAGCTAGTTTTTCCAATGGTAGGTACTGTCCTTCCGCCTCGGCTAGGGTGTTACTGACGTAATAAACCGATCATTGTTCTTGGCCCTCTTGCCGGAATAACACGACACCAATTGCATGCCAGGACACGACAATATACTTAAAGAGTTCCTTCCAATCCTTAGGGTTTGAAAGGAGTGGAGGCTTCACCAGGTACTCTTTCAGTTCGGACAAAGTTGAATCGCACTCTCATTCTACTCAAACCTCTTACCTCCTTTCAAAGCTTGGAAGTATGGTTGGCACTTGTTGGATGACCTACTAATAAAGCGATTGCGTGGCTTCCATCCTAGCCAACTTCTGTACGTCCTTTGGTGTTTTTGGCCGCTTAAGTTGCTAGACAACCGAAATTTGATCGGGGTTTGCCTCAATTCCTCTTCTCATCACCATGTTGCCCAAGAACTTCCTTGATCCCACCCCAAAGGCACACTTTTAGGCATTCAGGCGAAGCTTGCGAGCTTTCAAAACTTTGAATACTTATGCTAGATCGATTAGGTGGTCCTCCCTTTGCTTAGACTTGATGACCATGTCATCGATATAGGCTTCCATCGTCTTCCCCAACAGGTGACCAAACATCTTGGTCGCCATCCTCTGATATGTTGCTTCGACATTTTTAAGATCGAATGGCATCACTTTGTAGCAATAAACTCCCCGAGGAGAGATGAAGGCAGTCTTCTCTTTGTCCGAGCTGAACATTGCAATTTTTAAGACCGAAGCTGTTCGTGTCCGGCCGTTGCATCGACGGGTTGATCAATCCTCGGCATTAGGAAACAATCCTTGGAACAATCCTTGTTCAGGCTCATGACATCTACACAGACTATCCACTTGCCATTTTTCTTCACCACCACCGTGTTGGCTAGCCACTTCGGGTATTGGACTTCCCTAATAGCTTGCGCATCTAGTAGTCTGTCCGCCTCTTCGATCACAGCTTCGGTATGCAACAAAGCTGACCTTCTAGCCTTATGAATGATTGATCAGGCCAAGGGATTGACATTAAGTTCATGGCAAATAAACTCTGGGTCCACCCCTGGCATTTTGTACGAAGTCAAGGCGAACACCTCAATGTTGCTCATCAAAAACTCCATCAGCTGAGATTTCTCTTGTTCGGCACGGGAAGAGCCGAGTAGAAAGATGACTGTCGTCATCAATCTGGTGCTGGACTAAGTCCACCACTTTCTCAGTGGACTTTTTGCCAACATGATCCAGCATTTCTTGTTTGGGAACCTCTATCCACTGAACTTTCTCAGGCTTTGTTTTCGACTTTACGGCCGCAATGAAGCACTCTTTGGCGGCTATAATTTTGATCGCCAAGCAACTCCTCTACTCCCTGCTTTCCAGGGTACTTTATGACTTGGTGATACGTCGATGCCACTCCTCCAAAATTGTGGAGCCATATCTTCCTGACAATGGCGCTGTACGGGGAGGGTACATCGATTACCAAAAATTCTATCATTTTGACAATTGTGCTGAACCGAACACTTCACTGTCACCTTGCTTAAAAGATAGACAGGTTGCCCATTGAATTCCACCAGGGGCGTTGTGGCAGGCTCCAAGTCTTCCTCTATTAGCCTCAACCTCTTAAATAATGTGAGATATATCACTTCGCAGGAATTGCTATCATCCAAGATCCTCTTCATGTCAAACCCATTCAGCCTAAGGGTAACTACTATCATGTCGTTGTGGGGGTGCTGAACTCAATCCAGGTCTCGATTGGTGATAGTGATCTCATATTTTGGAGTTGGATGCTCCACCCTTGGTTTCTTCTCCGCCGGCCCAACACTCAGCGCCTAGCGTAGTTGGGTTGCCTTCTTCATCCTTCCCCTAAACTCTCCTCTGTCCGGACTGACAACGCTATGAATCATGTTATTACTCCTCGGGGTTTGTGCCTTCCATCTCTCAGTCTTTCTCTGCCGAGATGTTTCTCATATTTCTTATTTTGTCTTCGCTTCATCTACGTACTCCCGTAGGTGTCTGGCTTTGACTAGATCCTCCAAGTGCTACCTAAAAGCCTTGCAATTTTGAGTCAAATGTCCCTTCTCTTGGTGGTAGGAGCACCGAAACTTTTGGTTCCTATTTTCCGGATCTCCAAGCAACTTGGACGGCCAAGAGAAGTACGACTTGTCTTTGATTTTGCGCAACAACTTAAAGGTGAGCTCCTTGAATACAATGTTAACCGCTTCAAATGCCCTTCTCTTCAGCTGTCCACCCCTTCCTCTTCTGTCCTCCCTTTACTCTCGCTTTGGGAAGGACGAGCCAATGTGGAACTTGGCTAGGTCTTTCTCCATCTGAGCATGCTTGTCTATCCTTAGCATCAAATTGTCCAAGTTCACGGTTGGCACCAGTGTGAGAGATTGGCACGGTAAAGTACTCGAATTCCAAGTTGTGCTTGAAGCTAGCCACATTTAATTGCTCAGTACAACCCTCAATTTCGTTGTAGGTCTCCCAGTACCTCCTGGAGAACTCCCTCAACGTCTTTTTGCCTTCCTTCTTCAAGCCGAGAAACTAGTCCACCTCTTTTGGGATCCGTGGATCCTTGAGTTTGTTATAAATCGAGCTATGAATGTGTCTGGCAGCAATTTCCATCATGTATTGCGCCATGACCATGCTTGTCAAACCATCTTAGGCCTATCTCCCTAGAATTGAGGGGAACACCTTACACATTAAGGCGTCGTTTGCTCGCCACAAAGTCATCATCCGGCGATAATGGCTCAAATGGTTGTACGGGTCTCTCTGTCCATCACCAAGTTATTAAAGGCTAGAGGCGCATAAAGTCGCAAAAGCTTGTGGAGCCTCGCCTCGGGCCTTATCGAAGCAAGGCGCACATTATCGACATTAAAAAG
>BRYE01000015.1:1710131-1725131 GCA_030159115.1 Actinidia arguta var. hypoleuca | reverse complement strand
ACAAAACTTGTGTGTGTTTGTGTATAATATTGACTTTGTGGGGAAAGTGGTTGGCTAGGGCATGACTCATGGCTATGAGTCACCCCACCATGTGGTCATATTTTTATTCAGTTTATCAAAAAATCTTATTCAAATATAATTTTTGTTATCGTGAAAGTCCCCCAATTTTTTAAAATTGATACCAGTGTATTTACATGTTTATCCTTACCATAATAAAGTACAATAATTTATGGGTCGGGGTATTGTATTTTCCTCAACTTATAATTTTTGGTCCTCCAAACTCATCTACGTCATATTTACATCGTTTATGGTATCATATTTATGGCCTTACTCGATATATATTAAAAATTCTACTAATATCGTGATAAGTTAAAGTTATACCTTGTTCAAAAAGGTGCGGATATTTCTACTGCATGTCACTTTCTTTCTCCCAAGTGGCTTCTCCCGTCAACTGATTCTCTCACTAGACCTTGATCAACATAATGATTTTTACTCCTCAGTTGTTTCACTCTAGTGTCCATGATTCGCATTAGTCGTTCCTCATATTGCAAGTTCTTTTCCAATTCTATCGGTGTTTGTTCCAACGCATGAGTTGGATCCACAATATATTTCCTAAGGATTGATACGTAAAACACATCATGAATGTTTGCAAATTCTAGAGTCAAGACAAGCCTATATGCAATCGGTCTTATCTTCTCCTGAACTTCAAATGGTCCCACATAATGTGGATTTAGTTTTTCCCTCTTTCCGAATCTTATAACTCCTTTCATTGGCGAGGTTTTCAAGAATACCCAATCGCCTTCCTAAAATTATACCTCTCTTCTATTTGCGTCTGTATAACTCTTTTGCTGATCTTGTACAATCTTCAAATGGTCTTTAATCACTTTGACCTTTTATGTGGTTTCCATCATGATATCTGGTCCAATAATCTCTGTCTCTCCAAATTCTATCCAACAAGATGGTGACTTGCACTTCCTGCCATATAGCGCCTCAAAAGGTATCATGCCGATACTCGTTTGATAGCTACTGTTGCAAGTGAACTCTGCCAAAGCTAGATGTTCCTCCTAACTTTCTTGGAATTTTATCGGACATGCTCTTAGTAAATCCTCCAATGTCTGTATCGTTCTTTTTGATTGCCCGTCAGTCTATAGGTAAAAGTCTTGCTCAAATTTAGCTTCGTCCCCATTGCCCTTTGTAATTATTACCAAAATCTGGATACAAATCTTAGATCCCGATCTAATATGATTGATACTGGAGCTCCATGTAGTCGCACAATTTTCATCATGTAGGTAGCAACCATTTGATCCATCGTGTGTGTATTATTGATTGGAATGAAGTGTGCTAACTTGGTCAAGCGGTCGACTATAACCCAAATTGAATTATTACCTTTCGTCTTATGAGGAAAACCTACCACGTAATCCATCGTGATATCCTACCATTTCTACTTTGATACCGGTAGTGGTTGAAGTAGTCTCACTGGCTTCTGGTGTACCACCTTAATACGCTGACATTGTAAGCATTTGGTGACATACTCCCTGATGTCTCGCTTCATACCCATCCACCAGTACATCTCCTTCAAGTCCTGATACATCTTCATCATTCCCGAATGAATTGCCTACTTCGACTTGTATCTCTCATTCATTATCTACTACTTAAGATTGAAAACGTCAAGCACGTATATTCTATTCCAAAATTTGAAAACACCATTTATCATCTTGAACTCCAAATTTGGTTCCGTTGTGAGGTTGTCATAATTTTTTTGAGTTTGGATCCTCCATTTGATTGAGTTTGATTTCCTCTAATATTGTTCGTTCCGCAACGATTGCCACACATAAACCTTCTATTCCCAGAGCTACCACTGCCAACTTTATTTCCTCCATCTCTTTGTGTAAACACTATTATTTCGTAATAAGCACACTTAACTTCCCCGTTGCCTTCCGACTCAGAGTTTCTGCTACAATATTGGTCTTTCCTAGGTGGTATTAAATGTCCAAGTCGTAGTCGTTCATCAGTTCCAACCATCTCCGTTGCCTGGGATTCAGCTCCTTCTGTGTATAAATATACTTCAAGATCTTTTGATTGGTGTAGATCTCATTTCTCACCCCATACAAGTATTGCCAACAAATCTTCAAAGCAAAATAACTGTCGCTAACTCCAAGTCGTGAGTAGGGTAGTTTTTCTCCTGTGGCTTCAACTGCCTAAAAGCATAAGGAATAACTTTCCCGTTTTGCATTAAAACACATCCCAGCCCTTGATGTGATGCATCGCTAATGATCGAAAACCCTTCAGTACCTTCTGGTAATGCAAGTATCGGTGCTGTAGTAAACCTTTTTTTATCTCTTGAAAACCTTGTTCATGTTTCTACGTCCAAACGAATAGTTCTCCTTTGCGAGTCAACTCTATCAATGGCACTACAATTTTTGAGAAGTCCTTAACAAATCTCCTATAGTAACCTGCAAGCCTCAAAAAGCTTCGAACTTCAAATACTATTTTAGGTTGCGGCCAATCAACGATTGCCTTAATCTTTTGTGTATTGATTGAGATCCTATCGCTATTGATAATATGCCCTAAAAATATCATTCTGTCAAGCCAGAATTCACACTTCTTGAATTTGGAAAATAGCATTTGGTTCTTTAGTGTCTGCAATACTATCCTTAAATGTTCTGCGTGCTGATCCTCATCTTTGGATAGATAAGGATGTCGTCAATGAAGACGATCACAAATTCATCCAAGTAGTTCTTGAATACCCAGTTCATTAGATCCATAAATGCTATTGGTGTGTTGGTTACCCCTAATGGTATTACTAGAAACTCGTAATGCCCATACCGTGTTCTTAAAACCATCTTCTTAATATCCTCTAACTTCACCTTAAGTTGATGGTATCCGAAATGCAAATCGATATTTGAAAATACTTGAGCCCCTTGTAGTTGATCAAATAAATTATCGATTCTTGGTAACGAATACTTTTTCTTTATTGTAACTCTATTTAACTCGCGGTAGTCTACACACAATCTCATCGTCTTGTCTTTTACCGATGCTCCCCACGGTGACGAACTCGATCGTATGAATCCTTTGTCTAACAATTCTTGCAATTGTGTCTTTAACTCCTTCAACTCAGCAAGAACCATGCGGTTTGGTGCTTTAAAAATTGGATGAGTTCCGGGCGTAACCTCAATAGTAAATTCAATTTTGCATTTCTAGCAACTCCTTAAGAAATACTTAAGAAAACTCACGATTTATAAGAATATCTGTCATGGATAAGCCTTTTGACGAAGACACCTCTACACTACATAAGTATCCTCAATAACCCTTTCACAAGAGTCATTGGGCACAAGCCATGGATACAAAGTATGGAGAAGTTACTATCCTCTCTCCTTCAAATCAAATTGCTTTCTATTCTGAGTTTTTAAACGCTAAATATTTATCTGGAACATGGATTATGGCCCCATTCTTGGACAACCAATCCATTTCAAATATGACATCAAAATGTCCTATTTTCAACGGTATTAAATATATAGGTATAGCCGTATCCTCAATGCAGACCTCATAATCTTGATACATAGTTGAGCAAACAATACCCTTATTCGTAGGTTGTGACACTGCTAACTCGTAACCTAATGGTTCCTGTTCCTTATTAAATTTTCTAGCAAATTGTGTGGACGTAAATGTGTGGGAAGACCCCGTGTCAAATAACACATAAGCAAGTAAAGAGCAAATTAGTACGTTACCTATAACTACCACCTCACTGTTCCTTGCATATCTTGTCATCAGTGCAAAAACACGTCCCTACCTCTGATCATTTTCATTGCCACCCCTATTCCCTTGGTTACTCGGATGATTCCCTCCTGGCCTTGCATTTCCTCCTCCTTGACCTCCCCTCGGTACTATCGCTCCATCTCTCAGCCTTGGACAACTCCTTTTAATGTGACCCACTTTGTTGTAGCAAAAACATTTGTTGTCAGTCTTGTTCCTCCAACACTCTCCTAAATGATTCTTCCCACATGTCGGGCACATCGTTACTTGTCTCTTCGGGTTTCTCCCTTAGCTTCTCCAATTCGATTTTGGCTTTTTTTCTTCTGTCCACTCGACCCCTCGTTATTAAAATTATGCCATCTCTTGTTGTCAAAGTACTTTCTCTTCTCCATCTCATCCTGTTCCACTATAATGGCACAGTCAAAAATATTTGCATATGTTGGCAATACTAGCGGGCATATCACCCTTTTGGTTTTGTACTTCAATCCGTCCTCAAATCTTCTCGCCCTCATTTTGTTTGTGGCAACCAAATGTGACATATACTCTGTCAAGTTTGTGAATGCCTTCTCGTACTTTGTAACAGACTTCCCCATTCGATACTTATTCAATGCGTCGGTTACTTGTCCCCTTGGGTTTCTCCCTTGGTTTCTCCAATTCGATTTTGGCTTTTTTTTTTATGTCCACTCAACCCCTCATTATTGAAATTCTGCCATTTCTTGTTGTCAAAGTACTTCCTCTTCTCCATCTCATCTTGTTCCACTATAATGGTGCAGTAAAAAATATCTGCATATGTTGGCAATACTAGCGGGCGTATCACCCTCTTGGTTTTGTACTTCAATTCGTACTCAAATCTTCTCGCCTTTATTTTGTTTGTGGCAACCAAATATGGCACATACTCTGTCAAGTTTGTGAATGCCTTCTCATACTCTGCAACAGTCTTTCCCATTTGCTTTAATTGTTCAAATTCTACACATTTAGCATTCTACAACGCCATAGGTACATACTTCCTTGAAAATAACTTTAAATTAATCCCAGTTCATGCCTAGCCTCCCTTACTCCATTCAGATTCCACCATTTGCTGGTTACACCTACTAATAGGTACGAACCTATCTCCACTCTCTGTTGTTCACCACACCTCAACAACCTAAAGTTCTTATTTATTTCTAATAACCACTCATTGGCTTTGATCAGATCCATCTCGCTGTTGAACGTTGGTGATTTGAGTTTCAAAAATTGTTTTACTACAACAACATTCTTAGTTGGTATAATTGGATCTTTAGTTTATTCTCTATACTCTGACGTTTTCCCTTGATGTTGATTCTCTCCTCCATCAGAGTGTTGGTCCCTTGCCTGTTGTGGTTGCAGTGGCTGCAGATATTGTTGAGTAGTTATCGGTCCCACTAGTGTTTGCATCATGTCCCTTAATTCATTCATTTGTGTATAGTCATTCACTTGATTTTCTTGACCATTCGATAAGGTATTAACCACCTCGATCAATCTACAGTGCAGATATGACAATCATTAGATGCATAATCACATATGTTATGTACTACGCACTCAATGAAGTATTATATACAAGTATAATGCAACTATAGTGTCACTACTTATCTACCTCTGGATTTTAAAATCCATAAACTAATTCTTTGATACCACTTCTGTCATGACCCAACCCATCTATACATGTGGGTCCACCCTTATCATAGGTGTCACAAGATAAGCTAGTGAGTCCTACTCACTAAGACCTACTACTCAACTAGTTTAGAAAATTATTTTTCATTCAATACTTGAATGCAATTATATATATATATATATAAATATATATATATATAATATTTAAAACCTTCATTGGCTTCAAAGGCAGTAGGAGAAGTTTTCCTGTTGTCTCTATTTGGCTCCGTATAGACTCCATGTGGAATTTGCTGCTAAGATATCTTGACCCCTTCAAGAATCTGTTCTGAGATGTGAATTTCTTCCTGTACATTTCATTTAGCTTTTTCTTTGTGTAACATTTGTTAGCATAATGACCAACTTTGCCACAATTAAAACAAGCTGCCGGTTTTTTCTTTTGCTCTACCGGTTTTGAAAACTTTTTCTTTTTAAAAAAGTTTTTTTTTCTTTTTGGTTTAGAGTAGTATTCTTCTGAAAACTTTTTTGGTTTTGATTTTCCCTTTTTCTTGTATTTAGAATTATCAAATTTCTTTGATTTTTCTTTCAAACAAGAAGTCGGTAAATCATAGGCGAATTGCTAGCAGAACTCTCCTATTTCCTTTTTACCGTTAGGTTCTGCTTTTTTAGTTGATGCTGCAATTTCATATCATTGCAGAGGTTTAACCCTACTTGTGTGCAGGCTCCTGTGATTTGTCCATAAGTAAGAAAATCATAGGGAATGTTAAAATCATCATTTTGTTCTCTAAGATGTTGCCTAACCTTTTCAGAAAAAATAGGGGGAAGGCCATCAATGAATTTTGCTTTCCAAAAAGATGAATTAACGTCATCCCTAAGCATAACTTTAGATAGGAAGACATCCTTATACCATTTAAAATGGGTAAGGGAGGGACATCTAAGGTTTTGAAGAAGTTCTCTACCTCTTTCTTCTCTTTGAGACATATTTCCTAGGAAGTGGGTGACTACCGTAGCCACGAGGGTATAGGTAGAATCTTCATGGACAGAACTTTGGTTTCCTTTTGTTTCAATTCTGATGGCACTTAAAATTTCTTCTTCTTGAGTTAGATTTAAAGAATTATGCCACCAACCATAAAGAACTTCTGTAAATCCATTGATAATAAATTTAGCAATATCACTATCATTATTACCATTGGCTTTACATATAGAAGCATACATTAGCATTCTATGGAGTTGTTCCATAATTTGATAATCAGTCATACCATCTATATTCCATTCATAAATATAAGTGGCACTGAAAGAAGTTTACTATTTTTTAGTAAAGAAATCTTCCTCATAGAGAACATCTCCAGGAGTAGGTCTCTTATAAAAAGTAGGTCCTGATTTTTCTGAAAAATCAATTTTGTTTAAAAAAAAATCATCTTTAAAAATATTTTCTAAAGACTGAATATTTTTCTCAGGGTCAGAATTACTTTCTGAAAAAGATTTTTTCTTTAAAACATTTAGTTTTAAATCTTTAATATCTTTTATCTTTTCTAAAAGATTATTTAAAAATTGTGGATTATTTTTTGATAATTTAAAACCTGGAACTTGAAGTTAGGGTTTTAAATCTATTTTTTGGATTTCTTTGTCTTTATCTTCCTTTTTAAAAGGCTTTAAAGAAAAAGGATTTAGAGAAGACGAGGGGTTTTCTTTAATAATACTTTTTTCAGGTATTACTTTCAAAATCTTTTCCTCAACTCTATTTAATTGATTACCAATTGTTCCAAGAATTAAATTGGTATAATTTTGTTGTTTGGTACCAGTTGAAAGCTGACCATCTTTAGATGAAATGAAAGGCGTAGCTTCTATAAAAATTTCTGGATGTTTCGCATCCTTAATTTGGATAGTTTCATTTGGAGGATGAACTGACATAGTTGTAGAACCATTTGGTCTTGTCCAAGTCTTATTTTTTATTGCCGAAAGGACAGCAACTACTTTGAAACTATTTTGTTCCGAAGGATACCATTTTAGAAACCAATCTTTGAACCAAATAATTTTATTTATGTTGGCTAGATCCTCATAATAATATTCTGAAAATATTTTTAATTCAATTTTAGAAAAGGTCTTGAAAAACCATTTGCAAAATCTCTTGTTTGTTAAAAATTGGTTATTAATTATGGTCCTCAAATGAGAACCTGGTTTAATATCTATTTTTTTATTATCCATAAAAACTTTTAGAAATTAAAACCTTCATTGGCTTTAGAGGCAGTAGGAGAAGTTTTCCTGTTGTCTCTATTTGGCTCCGTATAGACTCCATGTGGAATCTGCTGTTCAGATATCTTGACTCCTTCAAGAATCTGTTCTGAGATGTGAATTTCTTCCTGTACCTCAGATGGAGTTGGATCTATTTCTTCTATCTTTCTGTTGGGTCTCATTATATTATTCCAGGGAGGGCAGTCCCCAGATATAGAATTCCTACTAGAAGAAGGAACAAAAACATTATAAGGAAGTTGTTTTGATGTAGTCATACCCCTACAGGACATACTTCTAGGCAGAATAATCCTGTTAATGTCATCAGGAGCAAAGGTAACAATGACGTCTCCTTCTGGGGTTTAGACAATTTGATCTATTTCACTGTTTACATTTTGATGTGGTGCTACTTCATTTGGAATTCTCCAGGGAGTAGGAAATTCAATTTCTTCCCACTTAATGAGTCATGGAGTAGCTACCTTGGTTGTTAGACGATTGCTTTCAATTACAGTTGTCTTTCCTGGATCACTACGGAGAATACAATTTGGAGAAAGAGTATTCATAACTTTATAGTGAATTCTGTAGATTACAGCTATGGTCTCAGATCCAGGCATAAAATCATATCCATGGGTTTGGATCTAAAGAGTAACCGTTTCAAAAAGGTTTTTATCTGTCAAAGATAAATTTAGATTGGGGAAAATATTAAAATAGATTGGTCCATGACATAAACTAGTCTTAATGATTCCCATTGTGGATTTCTTAAAATCATTGCATCTGGCATCTCTAAGGTGAGCTCTTAGACTTGCATTTGTTCCAATTAAGGTTAATGGCTTAAATGCAACTTGTATGCAACCAATATGAATGTAATGATATCTTGAAAAGTATCTTTGGATGTCTTTTAAACATAAAAGTTTTAGAATTTCAATATGAGAGTCAAGGCTTATGGATTGTTCCACAGTTTTGATAGCCTTTTGACTTATAAATTTGAAAAACCCAAGTTTATAAATCTTTTTTGATTCAATGGAAGGAATCGTCCATTCATTAAGTTGTTCTGTTTGGGAAAACTCATGGATTTCTAAATTTTTGATGAATGTTCTTGACATTTCAATATCATTCATTTTTGATGAAACGTTATTGTACTAAGATGACCTTTTGATATAAAACAAGAACAGAGAGGTAAATAAAAATACCTTTTGATTCATTTGGATTGCAGTAGCTTACAAGAGAGAAATAATTAAGAGAATAATTACTTTTCAAAATAGATTTTTTGGTTTGAAAATTATTTTTGCTTGTTGAGGTCTCCTGGTCATTCTCAAAATAATTAAGTAAAATTTTCGACCTGAGCTCCTCATCTGGAATTCAGCAAATAGAAGATACCAAATCCTTTTGGTTTGTGGTTAAAACCTGTATATATATATATATATATATATATATATATATATATATATATATATATATATATATATATATATACAGAAGCGTAATAAATTAACCAGAGTTGACGTGTATGAAAAATTATGCAATATCATTATATCCTTCTTGTATATAAATATTTAAAATTAGAGTTCTGGCCATAATGTCCGGCACAACCGTCAACAAAATTATATAATTTTAAAATAACTAACATTCCTATGCGAAGTATTTGGCATAGATCTTTCAAAATCAGTATTAGGGTCACCCGCCCTCAATTGAGTTTCACTTTATTTTCATTACCTAAAATATTACGTACAACTACGTTTTAAACACTAGGCTAGTGTGAGTCAAGTTATATAATACTAACAAGTGTGCCCATAAAATTATAAAATATAAATTCATTTTAACATGAAATAATTTAACTTTATCAATCCTTTTTTCATTTCAATCATTGGCTCATTTAGGTCTATTTATCTTGATTTTATATCAAGAATTCAAAATTATACTAGATTGACCTATGATGGCTAAATGTTATAATAGATTGGTACATTAACTGAGTGGAATTACAAATAACTCTACTAAGGACTGAAAAAGCCAAAAGAGCTAAGAAACGTGGGTGATGCCAACCGCCAATAATGTCCTAAGAAGGACCGAATATGAGGTCAGTCATAATTAATGATTCGTTGAGCTCTTCTAGATTTGTTATTGAGTCATTATTGAATTGAGCATATTCTTGTCATATTGTATACTTCCCTGTTTAAAATAATTTTTTAGGCGGACGTGGGAATTGGTTATTACGAGATGAGTTGGATAAAAAATTTAAAAACTTTTGATAATTTTGAATTAATTATTTTTAGAGACATTGTAAAAATAAAAATTTGAAGACCAATGTAAATTTAAGAAAAATAGCGCTCTAATTTGTATATAAAGGAACACAATTGACGATTATTAATGGTCTATTGTGATAGGGAGAAAAATGGGATGGGTCGTTACATATAACTTGTTTAAAAAGGTGTGGGTATTTCTCTCATATGTCGCCTTCTTTCTCCTAAGTGGCTTCTCCCGTCGACTGGTTCTCCCACCAAACCTTTACCAACGGAATGATTTTACTCCTCAATTGTTTTACTCTGAAGTTCATGATTCGCACTAGTCGTTACTCATACTACAAGTTCTTTTCTAAGTATATCGGTGGTTGTTCAAACACGTGTATTGGATCTGCAATATATTTCCTAAGTATTGATATGTGAAACACATCGTGAACGTTTGCGAATTCCAGAGTCAAGGCAAGTCGATATGCCACCGGTTCTATCTTCTCTAGAACTTCAAATGGTCCCACATAATGTTGATTTAGTTTTTCCCTCTTCCAAAATCTTATAACTCCTTTCATTGGCGAGATTTTCAAGAATACCCAATCGCCTTCTTAAAAATCCAACTCTCTTCTATTTACATATGCATAACTCTTTTGCCAATCTTCTGCAATCTTCAAACAGTCGTGAATCACTTTGATTTTTTCTTTGGTTTCCTTCATGATATTTGGTCCAGTAATCTCTATCTCTCCAACCTTCGTCCAATAAGACAATGACCTACACTTCCTACCGTATAGAGCCTCGTAAGGTGCCATATCGATACTCACCTGATAGCTATTATTATAAGTGAACTCTGCTAAAGCTAGATGTTCCCTCAGCTTCCTTAAAATTCCATCGCACATTTGATTGGACTTCATAATTGTAGTCCAAGTACCGTTAGACCTAAGTTGGCCCTAGATTAGTTTAATTATATATTTTTATTATGTTTCTTACTTAAAGTTGTGTTCGAGTTCATTACAGATAAATGATGATAAAGAAGAGAATTTGAAGCCGTAAAAGTAATTCGAAGTGTGGGCACGCATGTCGAAAGTTGTTGCTGGAATTATCTAAACAATTATGTAAGTTTTCAACCATAACTCATAATGGAATAGAAGATGAGCCGTTGTAAAGTCACGTCTAACGAGCATCGCGAGAATTGGACTCTAAGGGCTTTAAAATGGACTAAGAAGAAAAATAAAAAATTGCACTTAGGTTTCAAACGCCAAAAACACAAAGGATTTGGGTTCGAACGCTATGAAGAAAAATCAAAATTTAAGCCTTGGCATTCAAATGCCAGAATTGCAAAGGATTTAGGGTTCGAACGCTGAGAAGAAAAATGGAAGGTTAGGGTTCGAATGCCTCTGTGCAACGTTCGACAATCCCGAGAGCTAAAAATTGGTTTCTGTACTTAGGATTCGAATGCCAATATCAGCGTACGAACGCACAAAGAGTTAAAAAGTTGAAGAAAATCTATCACAGGCTAGGGCATTCGAACGCTGGTTGATGCAGAAATAGGCATCAACTAGTGTTCGAACGCTAGAAGATTTTTGTTGAAAAACCTATCCTAGTATTTTGGCCATAACTTTTATTACAATATCCAATTGAGCTAATTTTTTATGCGTTGAAAATAAGACTTCAAGGGATACAACTTTCAAGGGATACAACTTTGCATCTAATGAGTATTAGCTGTATTGAACTCTAAGATGGTCAAAATCAAGCTGGAAGTTTGTTGGGTGAATAGTGAGCATTCGAACGCTGTAAGAGGCATTCGAACGCCAAGAAGAAAATTGTTTAGTGTTGAAACGCTAGATGACAAGGCATTTAGAGGGTTCGAACGCTAAGAAAAAAAACTGGATAAGGAATCCTAATCCCGCTAGGACTCGAATTGTGTAGCCTATATATACTTCTCTTCGTTTTATGAACATGACACATTATTTTTTAGGATTTTTACAGCCTCCTAACATAGTTTCTCATCGTTTTTAATAAATCTCGTAATCGATTACATTCAATTCACATTTAATCAATTCGATTTATAATTTTATTCGATTACTTGCGTTATTTTATAAAAAAAATTCACCATTAATTTACGTTCTTTAATTTTTAAATATTCATATCAGTACATATATTTTAGAATGTCTTTCATATTTAATTATTTATTTTTCATAGCCATGTGTGGCTAATTCTCCCAACTCGAGATCGATTGAGGATCAATGATGAACAATGGAGGTAAATAACTATTCACCGTTAGATCTTTCTGATTTTTATTATTATTCTTTTTCATTCTAAATACTTTCGAAAACTTGGGCGTCTTATTATGTTCGGTAATACATATGCATGAATTGCTGACTCAGTATATACGCTGCCTTGTAACGTTTATGCGTAAGTTGGATTCAGTATATGCGTTGCACAAATCGATGATGCACGACCATGATTATAACAACCAGATTTATTTTAGAAGTTGAAGATTGAAAGAATAATTGATTTTAAAAGTTAAATCTTCTGAATCCGAGACTCACGACGTAGTCGAAAAATTTGAGTTATACGAAGCCTCCATTGAAATTCTGAGAAACTTGATTGGTTAGATCAATTGATTGAGTCGTTTTTAATATTAAATTTTAAATCAGTTTTTATTGCTTTCGTAATTTATATTTAATTTTAAATTCATTAAAAATCAAAAATATAATTTTTATTCTTTCCTTTTTGAAGCATAAGTTAGGATTACGTTATGATTGCATCGTAGTATTTTTAGTATCTCGTGTTCACCTTGACACTGCTCTTTGTGGGATCGATACTCGTACTTCGAGTTTATTACTACTTCGCGAGCCTTACACTTGCGGTAAAGAATTCACTTATGGGAGTGAAGACACATGCCCTTGGAAAATCCTCCAACATCTGTATTGTTCTTTTTGATTGCCCGACAGTTTGTGGGTGAAAAGCCATGCTCAAATTCAGCTTCGTCCCCGTTGCCCTTTGTAATGAATTTCAAAATTTGGATACAAATCTTGGATCCCGATCTGACGTATTAATACTGGAGCTCCATGTAGTCGCACGATTTCCTTCATGTAGGTAGCAGTCATTTGATCCATCGTGTGTGTATTCCTGATTGGAATGAAGTGCGCCGAGTTTGGGAAAGTTTGGCTAGGTGAGTTTTGGTGTTACTCATGAGGTGAGTCACCCAAGCCATATTTAGTTTATCAAAAAATCTCATTCGGGTATAATTTTTATTATCGTAAAATTTTTAAAAAGATTTAAATTGCTACCGGTTTATTTACCTATTTACTCTTACTATAATAAAGTAAAATTTATTTATGGGTCGGGGTATTACATAGCTACCAACCGTACTTTAGGGGCATGGTTAGGTCAGCCGTCGACTCACTGACACAGTAGTCGGTACATCCCGACATGTGCAGAAGTGTGCTATAAAAGGCCTTACCCTTTCTCTTTCAAAGTATGCAATTTCTTCTATCTCATTGCTAAATCATTTTCTCTCTCTCTCTCTTTCTCACTAAACACTTATTGTCAGAGAGTCATTCCTGGAATAGTTTCGACTGCTCATTCTCACTGTTTCTGTATTGCAGGTCGGTCAGGCAGCTCACAACCTCTATCGACCGTTGATCAGCCATTTTAGGTGTCTATTTCCGCTTTTCTCTCTTTCATTCTACTAACCAAACCCCCACAGCTTACATGATGCTTTAATAATCATATTTGGATACCAAAAATTAGATACCATATAATTTATCTCCCAATGCATTGGCGTGGTTCATTAAAATAATACTTTGATGAGTATCATATCATATCTAATTTAATCACCATATTTAGGCTCCGTTTGGAACGGTTTTTTTTTTACTTATTGCTTAAATAAAGCAAAAAAGTTAATATCATGTTTGTTTTGATAGTTTTTTTTTTGTTTTTTTGCTTTTTGCTTTTTTTAGTACAAAGTTGGAGCTAAAAAAATTCTAAAAAAAAATGCTTTTTGGCTTTTTGCCACTATAGCGGAGCTACAGTGGTTTTTAAATGAGGTTAGTTTATTACACTTGGCCCCCCCACCTTTACCAGCACCTTACACTACGCCCCTCACACTTTCATATTATTACTTGGACAGTCTTGATGTGGACTAAATGTTTAATTTTTTTTTATTCCTTTGTTTTATGACGGGATTTGATGATATTTGATTTGGTTAGTTTATTACTTTGTCGAAAGACTTGGTTAGTTTAATAATGCTTGTGTTTTTTTTTTCTTGTAACAGATTTGATTTGAATAATTTATTTAGTTTTTTTTTTTCATGCAACAGATTTGGTTTGGTTATATTTTAGTAATGTTTGTAGTGGTTTGGTTATATTTTAAAAAAAATGAGTTTTTTTTAATTTTTTTCCAGTGGTGCCAAACGCCACAATGAAATTTTTTTTAAGTTAGTTTTTCTATTTGCTTATTTTAAGCAGTTTTTTTGCTTAAAATAAGCACTATCAAACGGAGCCTTATGATTGTTTTACTATAATTTTTTTAAGAAAAATTATTAATTTGAATTGTTGAAAATACGGCTTACTAAATTAAAAATATACTATAAATTTTTTGGTGCAGATGTATTGATCAAGTGTAATAATTCACACCATTTAAAAAAAATATTCATGGGTCAACAGTTAACCATGTAATTGTAAGGGTACTATGGTAAAATCCCACACTAACTTGACAATGTCTAACCAACATATGTGCCAGGGGAGTTCAGTCCTATTCCAAAAAAAAAGTAATGAGTCCAGTGTATTTGTTGGATACCTCGAAGGAGGTGACTTGGGAGACCTATTTAATTGCACATGACGACTGAGAAGAGCATTGTGCTACTAAGCGTCCCTCTATTTAATTATATACAATTAGGGTCAGATTTAATGATTTTTTTTTATTGTTTGATCATAATTTTATATATGAACGCATACTAAATTCTGATCTAATTTAAAAAAAAGTACAACAAAGACAAAAATAATATTTTCACTTGAAAATAAACTCTTTTTTTTTAATAGATTCTTTTTAATTTTTAAATTCAAGAGAAACAAACCAAAGTCTAAAATTATTATTAAATCACAAAAACGAAAAAAAGTCAGAGAGCAAAACATCTAACAAGGTAGCTCAAATTTAGTTGGTC
>BRYE01000015.1:1705131-1707631 GCA_030159115.1 Actinidia arguta var. hypoleuca | reverse complement strand
GCATTGTGGCTAACTATGAGAAATTATTTTATGAATTGGCTTGTTACGAATTCAATAGGCATGTTGACTCATTTTTATGAATTTTGGAGTCAGTTTATGAAGTTTTTTGGCTCATGTCCGGATAACGTTATGAAAATTTGTGGATTGGTTATGAATTTTCGAATAAATTTATGAGAGTTTGTGGTTATTTTTGGTTGAATTGTTAATTGACTGGTTCTACTTATCAAAATTGATGATGTGGCGAATTTTCGGTTACTCATGGGTTGCAAGTGGTATTTTTTTGTAAGTGTGTATGCTAGTTTTTTCCATTTAATTATGGCTTCTTTGAAGTCGACTACACCGGTGTAGTCCAAGCATTTTGAGTCCCGTTTTGGATGCATTATGATGATCCAAACTGTTAGTATTGTAGACTCCATCGTAAAGACAAGTATCATAAAAAATCAAGTTGATCGAGCACAATTTAATATCTATTCAGCATTATTTTATAATTTATTATACCCATTTATCTTTACATAAATTGACTATTGATTTTTATTTCATCAACTTAATTTTTTATAATATTAAATTATTCAATAAGGTCTACAATATGAACGATTTGAATCATCAAATAGACCAAAAACGAAGTCCCAAATGCTTGGACTACATAAAAGCCTAGTTCTTACTCATACAGTACCTTTCAAAACACCCTTGTTCACAAGATTCCCTATATTTTATTGCTTCACACCCTTGTTCAGTATATCATACAACTTGCAAACACAAGAAGTCCATCTCATCTGCAAAGGAGTCGACTCCTGGGTAGCCAAACATAGCCTAATTTGATCATGAGCTTGAGAAACTGTGATTCCAATGGTGGAGAGAGATGCATGGGAAGCAAGGAAATTGATGTGGTCACTCTTGAGTCTTGGAGATCTCTGTGTGGATATTGTCCTAAGTGTCCCAAAGCTGCCACCAGACTCTGGGGAGGAACGCAAGGCCTACATGGACGGGTTGTCTAATTCCTCACCTCGGTTTCAATCTCACTAGTGTTAGGATAAACCACCAATGTCTTTTTTTTTTTTTTTAAATCGGTATTCGGGGACCAATCACACCGTTCATTAATGGGAGCCTAATTAAAGTTAGAGCAGAGTCACATATGAACAAGCCCTAAGAATTGCTTGCAAAAATATTTGAACTTGCAACCTTGAAATGCAAAATCCTTAGGCCAATCTCTCACTTGGGGTTAACCACCACCATCTGTTGTGGTAAATATTCATTTCATATCATTCACTTAGGTTACTGGTGACAATAAGATTTTTTTTAAATAATGAGCATAACTTGAATGTAAAATTCAATTTCGAGCATTCAATCATTGTCATGGTTAGTGGAGTCCACTATACCTACCCAATGGTTTGTTATTGGGTAGTGATATAAAACATACACTTTAAAAAGTATTTTGTATCTGTATTGAGTACTTATTAGTTATCGTAATTTTGCACAGTACTTTTGTATGTGTAGCGGGTATGACAAATGCATATGTAATTTTTCGTCTAATTTTTTTTGCCTTACCAATAAGTTAGCCACAATAAACCCTAATTGTACTATATCCTGAATAATTCTTTCTTTTATACAGAGATAAAGTTAATTTAATACTTTAATGATACTTTCTTTTCTATCTTAGTATCCTTGTAATATTAACTTTTGTTGTGTAAGTTCTTTAGTGTAATAATACTAAACTTTAGTTTGTTGCAATCTTTTTCACGAATATCTTATTAATAACTTGAATTCTCAATTAACTAAGTCCTAAATTATTATTATTTTCTTTTTCCATTTTTTATTTTTCCATTTAGTTTGCATTACTCAAATTATGAAAACATATTTTTTAAGAACATACCCAGTTGTATCCGTATCTTATTTTTTAGGTTTTGTGTATGACTGTACCATTCAAGTACTCGTATCCATACTTGTACACTTGTTTCTGATGTGGGGTAAAAACTAGTGACGGACCATCTCCATGAGGACTTATTCTCCAAAAGGACTCCATCTCCATTATAAGTCTGTCATCATGGGACTCCTTCTCAATCACTCTTCTGCCTAATCAGAGTCCTCTTTCGTGAGAATTCTACCTCTACAAGGGAACTACCTCCATTAGACTCTAGCTCCATCACGACTCCTATAATTGCGGATTGCTCTACAAATGACAACCTCCTACATTATCTCCAAAACTATTGGGATATCCTTCCATACTTATCCTTCCGAGGATCTTGCCGTTATCCACTAACACGGCTCATTACTCCGTCTATATAAAGGCCGCTCCCCCATAATAAAAAGGTACGCTCAACAGGCACCATACACACATTTATTATTGTGCTCGCCCATACTGCCTTAATTATCTCATAATCGCCTTGGTTTGATTCATAAGCCGGAGGGGTTTTGAGTGGCCTCACCCCGGCCGATTACTTTTGCTCGTTGCTGTGCAGGTTGCCCTAGCTTTAGCCGAGGTCCAGTGCCGAGGCCGAGGAGC
>BRYE01000015.1:1685131-1695131 GCA_030159115.1 Actinidia arguta var. hypoleuca | reverse complement strand
ATTTGCATGGTCTGCGTGACCCACAGGACAAATAAACCAACAAAACTGATGCCAATATATCTCGGTCCTCAAAACTGAACAAAAGTGAATCACAGACACTATTGTTCTCAATGAAAATGTTGTAGAACAATAGTTGAAAAATGGTGGCATGGCATCTAGACAGCAGGAAAGTTGGAGTGGAAAGGCTTTGTTTGTCCCAAATGGACAAACAAAATGAGATGGTTGGAAGTATTATTTTCCTTTCCTTTCTTATTCTTCACTTAATGCCCATACACACCCTTGGCACAGAATAGCTAGACAATGTTTTGATGAACAAGAATTTTTTAAAATTATCAGGTGCCTTCAACCTTCCATGAACCTGTGCCTCTTTGGGTACACATAGGGCCACTTCCGAGGTACAAGTTAAATAGAATTCTCTCCTAGAAACACTAGGTAGAAAACATTGAAGGCAATGATAGCTTTGCAGTATTATCCCTTGGCCTCAACCTTATATGCACCTGTGCCTTTCTGGGAGGTTTAATAGCAACTGGTTCCAAAACAAGCATGTTAAGCGAAGAGGTTTGAAGGACTCTCACAATCAACTATGTTTTGGTATTAATAACTCTAGACACTTGGTCGAACTAATAAAAGACAAGAACATTCTTTAGCTTTTCCTTTTTAAAACAATGAAAGAAAAGGAAAAAGATCTAAGATTCAAATTGGTGAATTGCCAAGGGGCATAACCATGATTTACCTGCCAAGGTTAGTTTAAATTTACTTAACCCTTGGCTAGCCATTTCCCCCTTTATAACCTTTCTGACAGAACTAAACATCAAGGAAAGAATCAAACCTTAGTAACAACTGATTGCTGTGGAGGTGCATTATTTGTATGAACACCCATGGATGCATCTCTTCCGTAAGCAGGAGGCCCTTGACGAGGCTGCTTCTCAAAAGGTGGCATATCTGCTGGTTGATAGTAATTGTTCAATTGACGTGGAGGTGGTGCATATTAAGGATTAGGCACGAAACCAGGTCCACCACCAATGTTCATAGGAAAACCTTGAGGGCCTGGCCCCCAAGTTTGTTCTGGGAGTACGTTCTGCTTTGCTTCAGCATTTGGCATTTGCATCTGACCAAAGACCAGAAATCAGTAAACACGTGTGAAAATTATAGATATGCAAGAAAATAAAGATGACTATGATGTGTTTATAACGATTACATCATTGGAAACGAACAGCTTCAAAGAATTTCAAAGGTAATTTCCAGGCTTCGAAAAATCATTTTTCTCAAGGAGAGAAATTAGAGGTTAATCTTTTTAAGAGTAATTTTATTTGGAAAAATAATACATCTATCATTCAGCCTTCTTTTTTTCTGCAGGAGAGGGGGAAAGGCTTAATATTCGAGCCCAAATCTGAGTCGGGCTAAGCTAGAGTTGGACACCTGGAAGGGCTCCAAAACCAAAATTAAGACTTCCCCTTACATCATATAAAAAGTAAAGCTCAAGAATTCTCTAACAACACAAAGCAACGACGTTGATCTCGACAGTGAGATTATTTTCTTTCCTCATAGCATACAGCTAGAGTTTGCACATCGCTTGAATGCAGACTTCTTTGTCAGTCCATTACCCCCCACCCCGCCCCCTCTTTCCTCAGAGTTCTTCACACATGCACGGACCAAGGAGTATTTTCATTTTCAATGTGTGTATATAGTTCGGGATCAAATTGGATTACGGACAACATCAGCCCAGCCTTGCTTTAGCAGCAAAATCATCGTATACCTAAGTCAGCCTCCAGCCAACCCACTGCCACGCAAGTCACTGAATCAGCTATCATCAAGCACTTGAGCTTTTTTGTTTGTTAAAAACTGGTTTTGACATCCAAGATCTCATTAGCATAATCCCTCTCATTCTCCACCAGAATACATAAAAAAAGGCTAAACAGAAAAACTTACGAGCATTTCAAACACTGGAACGACACTGCGATCAACCAAAAATTTCCTGAGATGGTTTGCAATCAGTTCAACTGCTTTATGCACGCCTGGAGGCTCCCGTTGGACCTCAACAACACTATCATCTGGGAAAGCAAAAGGTGGAAGATTTTCTGCAATTTGTTTCATAACACAGGAGCAGCAATCAGTACAAAAATCAGACACTACGACAAGCAATAACGGTTCGGAGAACAGAAAAATATCATTTGTGCAGATCATTCAGTAACATGACGTTCTAATGATCTTAAAGCAAGTCCCTCCTATGATTACTACTCAATGCAAAAAGAAAGAAAGAAAGAAAGAAAAGAAAAGAAAAGAAAAAGAAAAGAAAAAGAGAAATCAATGAACTTCAGGACAAGTAGAAGGGATAGGAGATAAAATCAATATTCGAGAGGAAAAGGGATAAAAAGGAGAAGAGGTTCGTCTAGAATAGGCCAAATGATAGGAAGGGATAAAAACTTGTTTGGGAAACAAGCCCTCGAGTGGAACACCAAAAGCTAACATTGATAAGGAGGAAAAACGCAAGTGATGGAAAAGGAATATAAACAAAGGAAATGCTGGTTTGTTCCATGCAAGCAAGTTTCAAACAACACTATACACAGAAATAATCTGAAAAACACCTCCTCCAAGAACACCAACGATACAACTTGAAGCATCTTGAACAGTCTTTATAGTGCCACCCTGATTTCCAATCAAGCTATCAGCCGATTAGCTGCCACTAGAAGCCTTGTGCAAACCACCTCACCAGCAACAGGTGGAGCATTAGCTGGATCACTGTCTCCATCTACAATATGTCTATGAACCCTCAGCAAACCATCCATGGCAGGAGAAATAGGGGCATCTGGTTCTTCCTTAGCAGAAACCATCACCTAATAAAAGAGAGAAATATCCCAAAAATGCCATCAGAAGAAATACCATATAAAATTTCCAACTCAAATTGAAACTGAATAATAATCCCTAGGTACAAAGCAAACAGATTAACAACAAATCTTCCCAGGTGGTATCATGAAAAGTAAAATGCTTCTATAAAACCTTAAACCCATTTATCTAAGCAAAAATTGCTAAACAACACTTCATAATGAGACTAAATCAGCGTCATACAAGTTAATCAATGTGCATCACCTAGGATCAACAATCTAGTCCTAATCCATATTCTTGAAGCAAACGCACCCAAAGCCTGAAATGTTTTTACCCAACTTTATGGTCTTCTTGGCATGCAAGGAACTACCAATCACGGCCATGATTTTTCGCATACTGGTGAAGGGACTTCCAAAATCTATGAAGATATAATTTTGTATACTCTGCAAGTATTTCAAAACAGCGTGAGCATGTTGTAATGGCATAAGGTCCAGAGCAAGATCTGCTTGTGAGTTGTGACTGCATAATAGGCAAGTCATTCCAAGAAGGCACAAAACCTCAGCACCAAGCACACTCCAATAGTTACTGAATTGCTATTGCCCAGGGAATCCTGTTTCTGTATGTGCTTTCATTCCAAAACACTAATTTAACAATGGAAAAATGGAAGACAAAATCCACTATACCCCCTTGGGGGTTGGGCATGGAGCACTTTAGTTCCCTGTCATTTATCCATGTGGTTTTAGTCTAAAATGAAATGCTAACTCCAGAAGGCGACTGTAAAATGGCTCTTATACCGTTTATCTTGTTCAATCTCCTTTTTTCTGCCTCCTCATTCTGTCTTCTGCATAATAGATACAAGATTTGTCGGAAACTCATCTAAATGTGTCTTCTTACTTTTTATTTCGTTTAAAACTAGACTCTCTCTAAAATTCAGTTCATTATATTTGATTTTTTCTTTCTTCCTTGGGAAACATTAAGGAAACACATACATTTGAGGATAGCTTTGGATCACTCTATATCCACTGTTTGGAAACGTGTGGACTATGTTGCATTCCAGTGAAATAGGGTATCAGCATTGTCTAGTAACACAGATCATGCATATTTTTTCGCTCCACTCACTTCCTGTGAGTTTTCTTTCATAGTCTTCTTGTATAACTAGTTCACATGCACAAGCATGTAAGAACCTTCATGATTGAGCCTTCTAATATTTTAGACAGATGTATCTGTCACATTAATTAAGTTTTAATCCCTTCTAACCAACCGTAGTGACTTAATATCCAATTTGCATAGAAGAAGAGCTAGATCAAATTCATAGGACAGTTTGAAACATTAATGGACGATTTCTATTGCTCACAAAGTTGATTGGATCGAGTTTATATTTAACAGTATAATAAGTTTTGGTCAAGTCTTACTCAAGCTATGCAACAGTACATTAACTAAACTAGGTCATCATATCATCAGATTGACGGGCGAGATTGATCAGCTCGGGATTGGCGAATAAGGAAGCCATGACAGAGGATCACAATGCAACAGGAAGAGAATACAAAATGGAGATAGCACAGTGAATATAGGAGATCTAATGAAAATGGAGTCTCAAGGTCATCATATCATCAGATTGACAGTTGAGATTGATCAACTCGGGATTGGCGATATGAGAACCTATGGAGGATGTGGAAAATATTCCCAGAATTCTGAGTTTAGTGAGGTGATTGAATTGGATAAGGCAACATGATCTTAGCGACGTGCTTACTTCAACAGGGAAAGATTTTATCCCTCATCAATAATAATAATAATAAATCATATAAACTTTCTTTTATTTTTTTTCGGACACATAATTGGAAGATGGTAGCTTGAAGGAGAGGGTTGTTAATTATGGCAAAACTCAAACCTCGACCTCTTCGTACACAAATTAATGAATTTGTGTACCTATTTCATAACATGTACGGGTTACGGGTCAAATAGGCCAAAAGAAGTACATGCCATGATGAATATCACAATGGATACAACATCTGGCTTATCTATGCTTCCATACGTGAGGTACTTGGTGACCTCTATATAAATATGGGTGATGTTCCATGATATTTAGATATGTAAATGCATGATTAAGTAACATTGTTATTTTCAGTGATAGATGGGAAGAGCTAGCACAGTGGTGGAAGTTCAAAATTTTCTTGTCCACTTATGGTAAAGATTAATTAGGAATTACCCAAAACAAAATGATTAGGGGATTCACACTTGTTTATATATATAGTTCAAATAACCTTGATAGTATACTAAAGTATGTGAGGCATTCCGAAATCTAAGCAAAATCCGATATTTAAGTTGTCCAATCTTAGCTCATACTCATTCGAAATTGAAGTTTTTGCAAGCTTAGAATTAAATTTATCTCATGGATTTTGCACAACTAGCAATGATCATGTTTTTGTAATCTACTATTGATAAGGGATGTCTAGTAAAATATTTTACGATAATATTATTCACTTATTGGTAAAAATTTGCATTGTAATTTAAGTTTTCACGACAAATTTTTTTTTTTTTAGGGTTTAATTATCATTTCACCCCCAAAATTAAAATCTTGCATCCGTCCTTGTGATCTCCAATTTATTTTTTCCAACACTCAAATTATAAACAATGAAGTTGGAATCTAATAAGATAAATTGGGTCAATTGATCAAGCAATGAAGTCAATTAAGCATAGTGGCTTAATTAAACTTCCACTTTGGTTCATATCACTTCACCGGCTTTATATTTGTAGGTGGTATAACAAGTTTCAACAGCCAAGATGTGGTGAGCTAGCTTAAGGCTGTGTTTGGATTAAAAAATTTTTTAAAAAAATAAAATAAATAAGTTGAGAATTAGAAAAAATAAAAATAAAAAGCTAAAGATCCAAGGATTTGAACGTTTGGATTTTCTAACTTTTCTATTTTCTTTTTTTTCCACTAAATTCTTAATCCAAACACAGCCTAACTAGGTAAAAGCTTGGGATTTAAGCTTGGAATCACATAAGAGCTCATTCTTTAAGGTTCTCCCACCTCCTACCTTTCCTTTATCATAGTGGGAAGCAAAGGACATCCTTTACTTAAGAGTTAAGAGTTGAGAATCACATAATGTCAAAATGTACTCTTATATGCAAGTCAGACCTCATATTAGAGCTATAAATTTGGGTCGGGCCCACGAGCTCGCCTAGATGTCGACCCGGGACTATAGTAGGTCGGTTAAGTCCGGCCCTATAAGATACTCGTCCTACTCGAAATATGTTACTGTAGCGGCCGCAAATTTGGTAGAATTTTTAAAGTCCGACCTGTTAATAAACCCAGCTCATTTCAATCCTTTAACAAGCTCAAATTGGCCTGCCAAAGCAGCCCAGCCGGCCTAATAGTCCGAATGTTGGGCCCGTAACTGAAGCAAAATTTTTGAGTGTGAATCTGGGAATCAAACTCAAGACCTCCCACCCTAAATGCTGTTAACCAACTATTTGGACAAACCACTCATTTGACTATAAATGCATTATATAAACTATTAATTCTAGAGTTAATGAAATAAAAAAAATGTGTTGTTGGTTGAGTGTGGTGGGAATCAAACTCAAGACATCTTGGAACAAAATGCAAGCAACCCACCACTCATTTAATTAAACTTGTGTTATATTTATTATATAAACACTTAATTCTAGAGTTAAAAAAACAAAGAAAATATGTTGCGCCTTGGAATCGAACTCGTCATCTCCCACAACAAAACGCGGACACTCAACCACTGGACCAACCACTCATTAGTTAATAAAAGTGAAATATTTAATATATAAAAAGTAAACCTAAAAATGAAATTAAAAAAAAAGGGGGGGGGGCTCGACCAAGCCCGGACTGATACTGTAGCAGCTCGTTACTGTAGCGGGCCGGGATGAGCAGAGCTATGGCCTAACGGACTGGACTAAATTCGGACTAGTACTGTAGCAGATTAGGCTTCGCCCGATCTGTGATTGGTTGGACCCATTACTATAGCGAATCGGATAAGCCCAACCAGACCTAATTTGCAGCTCTACCTCATGTGATGTTTAAAAAATGTGAAAGTGATTCAAAATTGATGAAGAGAAATTAAATTAAAATATGCATATAGCTGCTTTGTGATATATCACAAATGTTTGATAAAATAGATAATTTTTGTACTTTTTCTCATAAAGCACCCATCATTGCGCTTGTTATTTCAAAATAACAACTGTCATTACTTTCTACCGAAAAACAAAAGCTCTGTTTAGTTGATATATTCGGAATCAATTTTACATAATAGCTTTCAAAAAAATTGATAGTTAACAGTTTTTGAAATTTATTTTTTAAATTTTTTTTAAAAATGAACGCATTTTAAGAAAAAACATTGAAAATATGTCTCCAAATTCTCAAAAATTAACTCCGCTAAAAACTGAATAATATATGAAAATAATAAATTCTTTTATTCTCAAAAATAATTTCTAAAAAAGTATTATGTATGACGTGGAGTAATTCGAACAAGTCCTGAATCATAAGATGTTTCGAGCCAGGCACATCACCCAAAAGTTCCAGATTCACCTTCCAGGTCGCCTTATACTGTTAATAAATTGAGCTCCATTCCATTTACATATTCCCTCCATATCGCCACAGGGCGAGATGATCTACCTCGCCCAAGGTAGAGACGTCTTCTCAAAGACTTTACTCTCCAAAAGGATTCCATCTCCATTATAGGTCTGATATCACCACTCTTGTACCTGATTGAAGTCCATCTCCATAAAGAGTTCCACCCCTAAAAGAAAACTGTCTCCAATAGACTCCAACTCCACAACGACGCCTATAATCACGGATTGATCACCAGTTGGCAGCCTCTTGATTAATTTCCAGATTTAATTGGGATATCCTCCCATGCTTATCCTTCCGAGGAATTCGCCATACTACACTGATACGGCTCAGTTCTCCCGTCTATATAAAGGCCGCTCCCTCATAATCAAAAAGGTACGCTCAACACAGGCACCACATACACATTTACCATTGTGTTCGCCCATACTGCCTTAATTATCTCTTGATCGCCGTGGTCTGATACACACGCCGGAGGGATTTTTAGCGGCCTCACCCCAGCCGGTTACTTTTGTTCATTGTTGCGCATGTCGCCCCAACTTTAGACGAGGTTCAGTGCAGAGGCCGTGGAGCAATTCTGACTGTTGGTTGCTCTCTCAGATTTTTACCACAACAATTTGGCGCCGTCTGTGGGAACGATAGTTCTCTTTATCCTATGCACATGCGCAGCCGATTATTATCCAGACCAAGCACTAGCAGCTAGGGGTGGGCATGGGTCGGGATGGGTCGGGTCTGAGTTAGACCCAGAATCGACCCGACCATTCACGGTTTCAGATTTTTTAACCTAGAACCAACCCGACCATTCGAGAGAACCGAATAGAACCGAACCGAACGGTTCGGTTCGGTTCGGTTCTTTCGGGGTCGGGTTATTTCGGGTCGGGTCGGGTTTACCCAACTCATTTTTACTTTTGGTGAATACTAAAAAATACAAATAACTCCTACACAATTATATATTTTTTAAAACAATACAAATTAACATCCAATATAATTTAAAATAATACAAACTGAACCACTCCGAGAACCGTATTAATATATTCTCGGGTCTATATACCGGTTCCATATTCGGTTCTCCTCGTGTCGGTTCGGGATAAAAAAAATTATAGACCCGAGAACCGACCCGAACCGGACAGGTATTTATTTTTAGACCTATAACCGAACCGAGTAGATGATAGAACCGAAACAACCCGACCCAATGAGGTCGATTCTGGTCGGTTCTCGGGTCCGACGGGTATTTTGGACACCCCTACTAGCAGCCCTTTAGATAATAGAGCTCGTCCAATGGCCAACACTAGCCAAGTTTCAGATCTAGAGGGCCTTCACCGTGAGATACATGGTATGGCCGAACAGAGAAAAAAACGAGGTCATCTCCGAACCCTCTTGACCGAGGTAAAATGAGGTCATCTCCGAACCCTCCTGATCGAGGTAAAACGAGGTCATCTCTGAACCCTCTGAACCCTCCGGACCTAGGAAAAATAAGGTCATCTCCGAACCCTCCTGACCGAGGTAAAATGAGGTCATCTCCGAACCCTCCTGACCGAGGTAAAACGAGGTCATCTCCGAACCCTCCGGACCGAGAAAAAATAAGGTCATCTCCGAACCCTCTTGACCGAGGTAAAACGAGGTCATCTCTGAACCCTCCTGACCGAGGTAAAATGAGGTCATCTCCGAACCCTCTTGACCGAGGAAAAACGAGGACACCTCCGAAATCACCTCGCCCAAAGGTGTTCACCTCACCGAAGGTTTTCACCTAGCCCAAGGGGCTATCAGGTGTTCATCTCGCCAAAGATATTCACCTCGCCTAAGGGGCTCAAAGGTGTACACCTCGCCCAAGGGCTATCAGGTGTTCACCTTGCCCAAGAGGCTATACCTCGCCCAAGGGGCTATCAAGTGTTCACCTCAGCCAAGGTTTTCACCTCGCCCAAGAGGGTATCAAGTGTTCACCTCGCCCATGGCGCTCAAAGGTGTTCACCTCGCCCAAAATGCTCAAAGGTGTTCACCTCGCCGAAGGTTTTCACCTCGCCCAAGGGGCTATCAAGTGTTCATCTCGCCAAAGATATTCACCTCGCCCAAGGGGCTCAAAGGTGTTCACCTCGCCCAAGGGCTATCAGGTGTTCACCTCGCTCAAGGGGCTACCAGGTGTTCACCTCGCCCAAGAGGCTATCAGGTTTTCACCTCGCCCAACGTTTTCACCTTACCCAAGGGCTATCAGGTGTTCACCTCGCCCAAGGGGCTACCAGGTGTTCACCTCGGCCAATGTTTTCACCTCGCCCAAGGGGCTATCAGGTGTTCACCTCAGCCAAGGTTTTCACCTCGCCCAAGAGGGTATCAAGTGTTCACCTCGCCCATGGTGCTCAAAGGTGTTCACCTCGCCCAAGGTATTCACCTCGCCCATGAGGCTTAAAGGTGTTCACCTCGCCCAAAATGCTCAAAGGTGTTCACCTCGCCGAAGGTTTTCACCTCACCCAAGGGGCTATCAGGTGTTCATCTCGCCAAAGATATTCACCTCGCCCAAGGGACTCAAAGGTGTTCACCTCGCCCAAGGGCTATCAAGTGTTCACCTCGCTCAAGGGGCTACCAAGTGTT
>BRYE01000015.1:1667631-1670131 GCA_030159115.1 Actinidia arguta var. hypoleuca | reverse complement strand
TGTCTTCAAAAAGGGTAAGAAGCTAAATTTTGACTTATGAAAACAATCTTAGATCTATTTCATTCCCAAGCAAAGTATGATTTTGCATTCTCTGCCAAACTTAGAGACCTTTCTATTTTCCTCTCCCCTGTGGTTGATCAGTGGAGCTTTTAAATTTCGTGGTGCTTGCAATGCTATATTTTCACTCGATGACGATCAGACGGCTAAAGGGGTTGTAACTCAGAGCGGGTTTGCTCTATCTGTTCGTCTCCCTAGTTAAGATTTTAAAGTTTTTTAACCCTAATTCTCATCTGATCACATCCTCCAAAACTAGTGGTATCCATGCAGCGGCATTATCTTTAGCTGCCAAACTACGAGGGCCCAGCTTACATTGTCATACCCAAAAATGCTCCAAAATGCAAAGTTGATAATGTTGTGCGTTACGGTGGCCGGGTTATCTGGAGCAAGCCCACTATGAGGTCAAGGGAGGGGACGGCAACCAGAGTTTTGCAAGAAACTGGTGCAGTTCTTGTGCATCCATATAATGATGGGCGCATAATAAGGTACTGACATTTATTTTATTTGCAACTATATGTATTTTTTTGCTTGTGATTGTCCAAGATAAATAATCTCGGTTTTACTCACTACCTCTTCTCGGGCTCATCTAGTATTTCCTTGAAAGCCCTTATTATTGCATCTCTCTCTCTGGATGCTAAGAATGTATATGCATGATGACATTGAGAATTGGTTGGCAGTGGACAGGGAACCATATTGCTGGAGTTTCTGAAGCAAGCGCCACAGATAGACACTATAATAGTTCCTATAAGTGGTTTGTTTAACTTGAAGATTCAAATTCGTCCTTTCCAATTCCTTCATTGTTTTTCTTGTGAATTTATGTTGTTCTTTGCCCAACTGAAAAATTGTAGGAGGTGGGTTAATATCAGGTGTGGGCATTGGCTGCTGAACCGAGGAGAGCAAATGATGCTGCTCAATCTAAAGCAGCCGGTAGAATCGTAACTTTGCCCCGAGACGAACACCATAGCCGACGGCCTTCGAGCTTTTCTCGGAGATCTTATCTGGTAAAGGCAGAATTATGTCATCGAAACAATTTGTAGAAGGCAAACTATACCTTGTCTGCTAAGCTATTAATGGCTCTTAAAGTCTTTTTTCCCTACGGAGTTGACTCGTTTGATTGCTAACTGCTAACTTATGCCTGATCATGTATGAATAGCTGCTGCCGCATCTTTGTAGGATGAGTACTAAACGCATCTTTGTTGGGAAAATTTATTAAACCTCCTTGTGGTGACATTAGGAAATAAGCGTATAACCACCTTCAGTTAACAGCACTTGTAACTGATATAAATAGCCTCATCTTCTAAATTCCAATTATTGTGAACCAGGCCCATTGTACGAGATCTGGTTGACGACGTTATTACTGTGGAGGACAAGGAGATAATAGAAGCCATGAGACTTTGTTACGAGATTCTGAAGGTTGCAGTGGAACCTAGTGGAGCCATAGGGCTTGCGGCTGTTCTGTCCAACAATTTCAGAAATAATCCCGCTTGGAAGGACTGCAACAACTTAGGGATTGTAGTGTCGGGGGGCAATGTTGATCTGGTTGCACTTTGGGACTTCTTCACTAAATGAAAAGTACTAACTAGTTCTTGCTTAATTTCAGTCCTGCCAGATGCTCTTAGAGTATCATCTCTAACACTAAAATGTATTTTACTTAGTCAAAGTACACACAAAAAAATAAATTTTATTTTACCTAATCACTTTTTATCTATGTTCTCTAACACACTTCTTTATTTTTGCTAGCCCTTATAAGATATTTTTTTTTTTTAATTTTACATTCTCCAATGCCTCCATGGACTAGCAAGAAATAATATAAGAGAAGAAGAAATCAAAATATAACAATAATAAGCGAGAATGATGAAGCTAAAACGAAGAGCAGAACCAGAGGCTGGGGTTCAACATTGAAATAAAGCAAATAAATCACACATAGTGAAAATATTAGAACACAACAAACATATCACGTCCCATTTGAAAGGGCCTCACCCCCACCACCAAAACCCTACTCTCTCTCTCTCTCTCTCAGTCAGTTTTGTTCACGAACCCCTGAGATTGTCTGATATCTAGGGGTTTTCGTCTTCTTGGCGTTGGGTGAATTTTGGAGAGAGAAAGGAGGAGGAGGGGATGTGGTCCACGTAAATGGGCTTTCAACAGCAATGATAAGTAGTCCATATTTACCGGTGTTAAGCCACCACCTGATCACAGGGACTCATTCTGCGTCTATGGCTGAAAACAAATGCTCATGTGGGGTGGGTAGTTTGATTCAATTGTTATATACATAAGCTTGAAATACATTGACATCCCATAAGGTTGCAGGTTAATATACAAAATAATCTGACGTTTAAAAAATTATAATAATTTCTCTAAAGTTTGAAACTTGTAATATATTTTTTTATTTTACATTAATTATCCCTGAAGTTTTAGATTAATATACAAAGCACTGCTGACA